>JAFIDM010014012.1:5679516-5704827 GCA_023159025.1 Thereuonema tuberculata
AAAATGAAAAACTTAAAAAAGAATAAACGTTAAAAAAGAGCAAATCTTTTTAAAATAGCGTTTTTGTTTTTCAAAAAAATTTTAGTTTCAAAATTTCTCACTAGATGCCGCTGATGAGTTAACCTTGCAGAAACAATATTCTGAATTTTATATTGGAATTTAAATTTCAGATTATTGTCCGGCTATAATTGTTTAGTAATATAAGTTAATTTTTATTCTTATATTCTTTACGTTCTAAGTTTTAAATTGCAAATGATTAATTGAAATCTTTGCATTGCTAAATTTGAAGGATGAGCTTCAAGTTTGGCCATCAGATATATATATATATATATATATGGGTCATTCCACAGAAAACGTACCTTTTTACGTACAAGGCAATTATTTACTTAAGAAATATTCAAAGTTCTTCTTTCAGTGGTTATAAACAGCAATACAAACGAAGGAAGATATGAACATTGGTATTCTTTGTTCTTTCATTTTATTTCTATTAAATTTTTAAACAATAGTGAAGATATGTATACCTCCGTTACGTGTCACAAGTGCTTCGTCAGAAGGGTGGTTAATTATTTCATGAATTTAAGGAAATATTGAATAAGTGAGTCACATTGTATTTCTTACATTAAAAGGTGAACTTCAGTTCAACATAAAAAAAAATGAGAAAATGTTAGCTTGAACATATGTTTTCAGGTTTGAAAGTTTGTCACAGACTTTCCCTGTATCCTCCGTTCTTAAGATATTTTAACAAATTCCCATTAGATGGCAATGGTATTCACAAAGAGAGGATGAAGGAGGAAAAGACGCCACTTTGTTTTAGCTCTATCTTGTGTTTGGAGTAAAATAGTATGGTTTAACTATATTCTATCTAACAGTTTCTTCAGGATTCTCAAGACGGTTCTAATCTTTGTGTATCCTCCGTTCTCAACTTAGACAAATAAATAACATTGAGAAAATACATAGAACTTGTTGAAGTTATTCTTAAATACGATTCAATTACATTTTAAAGGATGTTCACGAGCTAATCTCACAATAAGCATGACAAACTAGGGAAATTTTGCAGAAATGTATCCTCCGTAGATGTATCCTCCGTTACATTAACATTGAATGGAGGATATTAATTTCGTAACAGAGGGTACAAAATCATTTATTTAAATACTATGAGTCTCAATAATTGATTTAGTATATGTACTATATTGTTTATTATCATTATCTCAGTAATTAATTTAAAATATTTATGATTTTGGAATATTTGTTTATTATTATCGGTAAATTTCTTTTCTGCTATTTTGCGATAAGTTAATGTTCTGTTTAACCACTCAGTTTCAGAATAAATTGAAATTTTACTTAAATTATGAGTTATGCTTTTAAAATATGGTAGATTTCATTACTGTATCTTATACTCTGTTACAGTTGTGTATCCTCCTTCCATATCAAAATTTTATTTTATTCCTTATTTCATGAAAAAGGAAGAAACAATGTAACAATTCATTTTATAATTCATAGAAGCAATAATACTGCTTAGAAAATAAATTTTAGATTTGTTTGTCAATATTTTTTTTTTAACATTTTTGTCTCTTAAAAAGTACGTTTTCTGTGGAATGACCCATATATATATATATTTATAGTTTTATTGGTTAATTAGTTAAAAATTAAGTTGTGTAGCATAAAAGCAACAGTGACAAGAAAGGTAAAATATTAAAAAACAAAGGAATAAAATTAAAAATAAAGGTATAACAAGGTAAATACAGTATTATATATGTTATATATAAGAGAGCAGTTACGAACATAGGCATATACTGTATATATCATATAAAGGGCCTATTAATTAATTACGTGAGGTCTTTTTTAAAAAATTTGGACACACCCCCTCCCCTTTAATGAGATGTGGTGGGACCCCTCCCCCCTCCGGTGAAAATTAAAATATTTCAACCCCCCCCCCCCCCCCAAAAAAAAAGGAAATCTTGCTTTAACAATCAAACAAAAAGTTGACGTGAGATTTTTGTTGACCCCCCCTTCCCCTTTTGACCTCACGTAATTCATGGACAACCCTAACAGAGCATCATAAAAATAACAGACTGCTACAACAAGGAAAGTTGAGAAAAATAATAGAGCTAAAAGAAAGACAAAAATGAACAGGTAATTTCTCTTGCTGTGTGCATTTCAAGGCCATAAAAGAACATACAATTCAGCAGAAAAGATTGAAACTTCCAGCTTTTATACGATTCTCTGTATAAAAGGATGTTTTTTATGTTCAATTGAACCCATCAGTATAAAAAATTTTAAAATCCTACTATTGTGAAGACTCTTTTTAGAGCATAAACAGAAAGACTGTTGTGGATGTATCTGTGTTAGGGTATTATGAAATAAAAATTCATATCTTTTGTCTTTGAGCATTTCCAATGGAGAGATGGAGAAGCTAAAAGTGTTCAAATGTGTTTGTCAGCAATTTGAAGTGCGCCAAGTAAGGTTCTAAACAGAAAGACAGTTGACAAAAAGTTGTCCCTGATGGGGAGTAGTATACACAATGACTGAATGGATTCTTTGGAAGTGATGAAATGTAACAAAATACTGAGCGACAGACTATTGGAGATTCAGAGATGGTTCACATGCTTCAACACTGAGACTATCAACAAGTATAAAATGCACCATAAAAGGTGGGCATAGCAATGAATGGGATCAAGCCTACAAAGAACAGATGGTTGGAAAGAACCATACGTCAATGCAGCCATAACCTCTAATTGAAACAGAGCTTTATAAAGACATAGCAAGAGTACATGATCTACATATATGAAAAGACTTTCAGACTTTTAACTCTGTTGCAATTTTTCCTCAGTTCTTCAGGTGACTTCGAAAATTGTGTGTGTGTATGTATTTTTTTATTAAATGTGAAACTTATAAAAAATCTTATACTGTGAAATATAGAGAAGTTGGTGACTACCACTTGAATGTATGGCTACTGCTTACAAGGAAACCTCTCGAACCTTAAAAATTCAGATTTTAATGAAACTTTGCAGAATGAATCATTAGATTGTTTTAATAAAATGAAATAAATCTTAGATGCAGACTTTTTCAATATATTCCTCATTAGTTTTGTTTGATAATTTCCTGAAAGTGATGTAAGATAATTTTGATTTCCTTTTGTCTAAAGTCACTCGCCAGCAGTGAGGGTAATTTCCCATCCCTGAATCGTGTATATGTATGTAGTAGGTATCTACGAATGTGTGTGTGTAGAGTATATACTAATTTATCTTGTATCACAAATAAATTAATGATATGAGAAACTGAAAAATAATTAACTTAATTTGGAAATTTAGTTATCAATTAAGAAAATTTAAAAAAAAACAAAACATTCATTTTTCAGCTGTTTAACAGAATCTACAAATGATTTTTATCTGCATTTTGATCTATTTTATATTATTTAATAGAAAAGAAAAAACATACGTTTCACACAAGTCATCGAGATGCTGTCCAAAAGCCAACACATTGTAACCTTCTCTTCGAGCACAAGCATACAATCGGCCTCTTTTCATTCGACTACAAAAACTACAGATTGAGGATAATTCAGGTATTGATGATGCTTGTTCAAGAATCCCTAAATGGAAAAAATAATAATAACTATAAATCAATAAAAGATGAATGAAAAATACAAAAACTTTTTTTTTTTGTGTTCTAGAAAATGATGTTTTTTTTGTTTTTTTTTTTATATGAAATTTTACAACAGAAGCAGAACAAGAATGGTAATCTAACAGTGCATACTAAAAAAAATATTACAATATATGTTCTATTAATTACCAAGAACACTATTCTTTCTAAATCTGTGTTCAAGAAATGCCAAAAAATTGAGTCAATCTTCTGAGACATACCTAATAAACATAATAATCGTAAATATTACGATGCACCATCAATGTAGAAGTTGACTGGTAATTCACGAAAAATACTTCCAAAAAGTAATTAATACTACATTAGAATTCATTCTGATTTAGTTAAACACTACATTAGATGAAATGGTATTACTAGTAAGTTGTGTGCATTTGTTTTTCCTAGTAATAATCAATGACGCTGTTACTTTGTGAGTAATGTAAAATGCTTTACTTTTCTTCTGCTTTGATTCTTCAAGAACTATTTCACTAAGTATGATGTTGTCTTTCATTACAGTATCGTGAAATACTAATAAAACACTTTCATAAATTGGTAGTGCAATGTTTATGCTTCAATGAATATAGCTTTGGAAAGATCTTAATAAATAAAAAGGGACTGCTATGAAATAAAACCACAAAAGCAAATACAGTCGAACCTCCATATATCGAAGTAGCAAATTGCCGGAAAAAAATTCGATATATAGAAATTTCGATATACAGAATTTTAATTTTGATAAAGCTAATTTTCAAATACGAAACTCAACTTCTAATTTATACGCGAATCACATTAAATGAAAGTTAATACGGGTAATTAAAAAATGAATTAATATGAAAGATTTATTGAGTATTACATACCTTTAAAAAAAACAATAATCCAGACAGTAGTTACAATGATCACAATTACATTTTTGTTAAAAAAATACTTCGAATATCTTGCTGAACAGCCAGTTTTGCGGAAAGTTCATCAAAGAAATGTTAGCTTTTATTCAGTCCACTAAAAACTTCATCAGGAACATTTTCCGCAAATTGAAGTCCATGAAGTATTGTTTCAAACGCTTCTCGCATTTCTTTTTTCGATGGCTTGGAAATGTTTTCAGATTCATTTACTTCCTCTGGTTCTTCGATTTCTTTTTCAGTTTCATGAAACGAACTCAGTATGTCTTCGTCTATAGGATAATCAACAATGGCATTCTGATTTTTTATAATAGTGGGGAATACCAAATTTAGGTGAAATGTCTTTTTTGCGCAATCCGCTACCTACATTCATCAGCAATTCAACTTTATCCACACTTTTATCCCAATATGTCTTGAAAAAAAAATTCGATATATATAGATTTTTTCGATATATAGAAACAGTTTTTCTATGTAATCAACATGGAGATTTGCTAAGAGTTTGATATATAGAAAATTTCGACATGTGAAAGTTCGATATATGGAGGTTTGACTGTACATTATTATAATAAAAAATGGAATCCATGTGACATGCCTGACCTTAAATGACTTCAATAGCTGCATTAAAAGCAAATAAGCTTATTTGCAACTGAACAAATAATAATAAATATAATCTTGATTCAAAAGCGGCATTCTAATTTAGTTACTTCACATTAGAATAAGAAAGAATTTCCAATTTGGCACAAAAATAAACTGTCTTCCCTTGCGTAGGTTTGAAAAAAAAAATTCTAGATTAGAAAAGCCTAAGTAAAATTAACTGGTTTTATTATATATATAGTGATTCAAAATTCCCTATAGAAACTTTAAAGGTAGATCAAGAATTAAAAAACAAACCATATTCATAGTGGAACGTATGTCTGCAAATGCCACCCCAATGTGCAAGAGGGTGCTGTTTGGCAGCACTTTCATTGGGCAGTGTGAGCCATCATGCTTTGATACATTGAGTTCGTACAAGTAGGATGTATCACTTCACTAATGCTGAGAGGGAAGATATGCACCTAGCCTTCGGGGCAGTGAATGGAAACGGAGAACCTGTTTACAATTGTTAAGTGAACAGTTCACAACAGACATGTGCCCAATCATCAAATGTCTGCGCGCTTGCACCAGAGATTCTGTGAAACTGGATCATTCGACGGAAACAGGCATGATCGTGGTTGGTAACAATCAACGCACACACCTACCTTGGACGAAGAAGTTGTACACTGAATTGAACACAATTCTCATACAAATTCAAAAAGTAACCGTAACTCCATTACTTTTAACAAAGTAACCTTTCAAATATTGGATACAACACAATTCCTGAATAAAAATATAATAAAAGTATTCTTGATTCAAATTTTAATGAAATCACATATCCTTTATAGCAACTCTTAAACAGGCTGTCATCCTGTGCTTTTCATGCAGCACAGTTTCAAGAATTTACTGAGTGGAGCGAAAAGTAAAAAAAAAAAAAAATTAAAGAGATCTGTGATTCTCTATAAGAAAACAGAATGTAAATGAAATGACTCAGAAGAGGATGGCAAAAATCATAATGCTATCAGCATTGTACCTTATCTCAACTCGGCTGTAACAACTATTTATGAAGTAATGTATTGACATAGTCAGCTAAGAACAAGAAAGCACACCTCCAGTGGGCACAGGAATATCAACTTTAGACAGTTGATGACTGGAAAAAAAAAAGTTGTATGGTCTGATGAATCATGCTGACAGAAGGAAAGAGTTTATGGCCAAAATATGAGTCCAGAACCTCTTGTGTCTGGTATAAACACTAAAAGCTGGTGGTGGAGGTGTAAAGCTGCGATTCCATTGCGGGTGCTGGCAGTCGACTTCTCTGATCTCAATTACAGCCCTCTCCCCCACTTACAGCCACCAGCCTTGAATTTACAATAGGGACAGCAGGCTTCTGTTGTAAATGAGGGTAGTAAAGCCGTGCTTCTCCCAACCTCAAAAGTACAGATGCCGGGCGACTCCAAGAGGGACCAGTACAGGCCAGCTTCTGGCGACTGCTAGTTCTAGTTTGTGTAGCTAAACAAAGCCAAAATATCGAAATAAATCGTGTTTTGAATTCTTTTTTTTAAAACAAAGTAAATACAAGCTGACACTTATTACAGAAATTTATAAAAATAAGGAAATTCAATTAAAATATAGGTTATTTTATTGAATTTATTGATATAAATCAGCTATTATTATTGTAATTTCTTTAAACTTATTGTTTCGAAAATATGTTTGACTTTTAAGTTAATATTCAGGACAATTTTCGTTATGATATGAATTTATGTATGAGAAATTGATTTTTTTTTTTAGTGTTATAATGGAATAATACAATAAAACTTTCTATTTTTTTACAAATTAATTTCAAGTTAAATCTGAGAAACAGAATCATACTGGAATATTCAAAGAAAACCTAAATACTTAAAAAGAACTGATAATGAAGATTGTAAAATTATTTCATGGTAGCTTGGATTAAATATATTTTAAAATATTAGCTTTTTAGTGTGTGTTTAAATTTTTATAAATTTCATTAGAAATAAAGTTTTAATGTAATGTTTTCAATTAAAATTAAATTTTCTTCCTTTCCTATGAAATATAATTGCTGTTGGGAAGTCACATAAAGAAAGCCACATTTTGAAAAAAAAAAAAAAAAAAAGGCATAATTTCTATTGCGTGAATTTTTTGTTTATTTTTGGAGGTAGCGCAAGAATAAAAATAGTATCATCATTTTTTTATGTTTCATTCATCCTCTTTGAGATTTTTTTTTCCAATTTTCCTAATTCCAATTTTCGCAAGAAAAATATCATCGCCAGAGCAAATAAAATCCATTGTGACTGAAAAACGCGGGAAAAGCATGTCACTCTCCTTGCCTTGGGCTAAAGTGACGCTGTTGAAAAGCTGTTTCAACCGCTTCAATAGAAACACCTTCGCTGTTGCTCACGCTAACCTCATTCTTGTAGCCTAAAGGGAAACTGCAACTTCGCCGACTGCTCAGCGTCCAGCGCCGGCAATGGAATCCCACCTTAATGGTGTGGAGAATGTTTTTTCTGGCATACAAATGGGTACAATGATACCCATAGAATCATTTCTCCATGTCATATCTGAACATCGTTGCAAGTTCATCCCTTCATAGGTGCAGTTTATCCTCACTCAGGTGGGTACTCCCAGCAGGATAATGAATATTTTCATAGGACCTGAATCACCATGCAATGGTTCCAGAAACATGATAAGCTTGTGTTGCTTCAGCTAATCTGTGCACTCCCTAGATCTCAATCTTGTTGAACATCTTCGGGATAAGGATTATTTTGACTCACAAATGTGCCTCCTTCCAATTTGCAGCAATGTTCACTATCATGTCTACATGCTACAACATTCCTGCCCAATGTTTCAAGCATCTTATAGGATCCATATGCTAAAATTTGAAGACCAAAGGAAGAGCAACACACTACTAGATAGATGCACCTACTTAATTAATATCTTAAAAAGTACTAAAGCATTATTTCTATAAGTTAAGCCTAACAATTAAATTAATTTCCTTTACTGAAATAGTTGAAGACTATATTTCTATTACTATTTGTAACTACTTTACAGCCACAAATCTCTTTCACTCACTCGCTCACTGTTTGTACCTAAGAGACAGGTCTGCCCTCCTTCTCTTTGCAATGGTAACAGAAAAGAATAGTAAACTGGACATCCATTGTTTAACAAGGACTTGCAGACAAGACTCTTCCTATGAAAATAAAAGCTAAATCAAAAACAAAAGAATAGTGACAATATATCAACAAGCACAAAATGACACTTACCTTGTTCTTCATAAAAATATGGAATGCCTAAACTTGCAATATATGGCTTCAATGAACTTGGATCATACGCATCACTTTGAGGATCAACTGTGACGGCTCCGAAAGTAAATTCAATACCATTTGATCGGCTGAAGAACTGATATTGTCGAATAACGTGTAAAAGTGACAGAGAATCTTTTCCTCCAGAAAGACAAACCAATATTTTATCACCAGATTGAATCATATTGAAATCAGTGATGGCCTAAATAGAATAAAACATTCAATCTGTAAACTATAACGCTTTCAACAAATTTTATAAATTGAAATTAAATAAACATAGTAACTGCTTAATAAAGTAAACTTTCTTGTCAAATTTCATTTTTCTTTAAAGACATTATTCCCTAGACACATTAATATCTGTCACTCAGAATTCCAATTTTATTAATAAAACAATACTGCTTAATTTATTTAATCTTCAATAATGCAGAGTACATATCATACACGCCAGCACTTAAATCTATTCAAGTTCCATTTTTTTATTAATTTCTTAAAACTTAAAAAGTTGAATGAACACTAAATAAAATGAAATTTAACCCTTAAATTACACTGGAGTTTTCTGACACTGCTCAGTAATAGATATCAGTGTGTGTGTGTGTGTGTTTTTTTTTTTTTTGATAACTGTGCAGAATGCACAAGCTACCCGTAGAGCGAATTCCATGTGTGTGTGTATGTATGTATGTATGTATGTAAATAGCCAGACAATGATGTGGGGTTTTTAAATTTCTAAATTTCTAAATTGCAAAAGATTAATTGAAATCTTTGTTTTGCGAAACTCTAAGGCCTTGCTTTGAGCTTTATATGTACAATATATATATATATATATATATATAAAATCGAACAGGCAAAGTCTGCAAGGATACAGGATGTTTTGAAATTCTTATTACAAACTCCCAGGGCTTGTAGATAGGACCAAGCAGATAACATTTTGAATAGTAACCCATGTCCACGACACAAGCCAAAAATCAATTTGCGCTTGGCATCCAAGATCATCCTGACCAAACATTCGGGGAAAGATGGATAGGCCATGGTGATCCGATTGCTTGGCTTCCATGATCACTGGATTTAACTCCACTTGATGTTTTCCTGTGGGGCCACATGAAGAGTCGTATTTACAAGAGTCCTGTTGAGTGGGAGGAATATCTGCTTGCATTCTGGCAGTGACACTGAGATTCAACACACACACACACACCAAGTATTGTTGAGCACATGTACCAGAACATGCTTCGCAAATACAATGTTTGCAATGAAGTTGGTGGTGGCCACATCAAGCAACTCTTGTAGTGGACCAGGATGCAATGCTGAACACACAACTGGAACTGCAAAACAAAAATGACACCTGTTTCAATGATCTCACATGAAATGACATTGGATAAAACATCCTTTCCATACAGGAAAACTAGATTGGAATTGGCATTCACCTCAGTAATGCTCTTTGATCCAGCTGAAGCAAATACACTTACTGCTCAATTGAAAGTGGACACCTGTGGGTAGGGAACAGATACTTTATTTACAGCGTATCTAATAGCGCATACTGCGGCCCTTTGCCCGAAGCACAGCATCCACAGCCATGGAATGCTCTCCGCCAGTTTCTGATAGCAAGCAACTGGTATTTTTGCCCACTCATCCTTCAAAGGCAGCACAAGTTGGATGCGTGTTTGCAGTTGCATTGGACGCGCACGAATCATTCGGTCCAATTCATTCCACAGATGTTCAATAGGGTTGAGGTCCGGATTCTGGGTGGGCCACTGAAGTTCCTGAACATTATTCTCTGGAAACCAGGTGCTGACAACATGGGCCTTATGGCACGGTGCATTATAATGCTGGAACACAAATGGCCCTTCACTGAACTGCGACCAAAACATAGGAAGCATGGAATTGTCTAGAACATCTAGATAATGTGTGGATGCAATGTTCTGCTCGATCACAACCAACGGACTAAGTCCAAACCAGGAGAAACAAGATCGCATCATCACACCACCACCGCAAAACTTCACTGTTGGGATGACAGACTCAGGAAGCAGCCGCTCCCCTGGCAAACACAACACCAGGTGTGCCTATCCGATTGGCAATGTGTGAAGCATGATTCGTCACTCCACATGATGCTCTTCCAGCAGTCCATCGACCACGACCATTGCTCTTTACTCCAGGTCACATGACGCTGGGCGTTTACAGGGGTGATGTTAGGCTTGTGGGCAGCAGCCCGACCGGTGTACCCGAAGGCATGGAGCTCCCGACAAATCGTAATGGTATTGCTTGATGGAAGTCCTGCCCCCGTTGTTCCACTGGAACAGCTTTGTTCTGCCGTACCAACCGCTTCAGGGCCCTCCGGTCTCTATCGGTCAGCATGCGGGCTCGGCCACTTCCATGACGTCGTGTTTCCACTCCTTCACATTTCCACTTCATTATAATAGCATCCCATGGTTGAATTTGGCAGGTTCAGTGTCGCTCCTATGACTAGCACACTCTCGCCAGTAATGTGGCAGCCTATGACTACTCCACGCTGAAAATCGCTCAGCTGCTTTGATGGTGGCATTTTACCTCAGCATGTAGTTAGACACCAAATGACTAACTACACATGATTGTTTTGATTTATAAAGAATATATTCAAATTATTGCCCAAATTTGCATGGGTTGTTCCACTATGGCAGGTGTCCACTTTCAATTGAGCAGTCAGTGTATTTGTTGTTATGTTTTATGAACACTTGATTTCATTTTGTTCTGCTTGTGGGGAGGTGCATTCCTGGACATGGGTTCCTATTTAAAACGTTATCTGCTCAGTCCCCTCTACATGCCCTGGGAGTAGGTAATAGGAATTTTGAAACATCCTGTGTAACTCGACCTGTATCACAGAACTATTAGCTAATATTAATACTATTAATGAACTGCTGCCAAGAAGTCAAGAGGAGGATAGCAATAGCAAAGGAAGCTTTTAATAGGAAAAGGAGCATCTTCTGCGGACCTCTGGAAAAAGAACTAAGGAAGAGACTAGTGAAGTGTTTTGTGTGGAGTGTGGCATTGTATGGGGCAGAAACATGGACATTACGACGCAGTGAAGAGAAACGACTAGAAGCATTTGAAATGTGGATATGGAGAAGAATGGAGCATGTGAAATGGACAGACAAAATAAGAAATGAAGCTGTGCTAGAAAGAGTGGGTGAAGAAAGAACAATGCTGAAACTGATCAGGAAGAGAAAAAGAAACTGGTTGGGTCACTGGCTGAGAAGAAACTCCCTAATGAAGGATGCACTGGAAGGAATGGTGAACGGTAAAAAAGTTCGAGGCAGAAGAAGATTTCAGATGATCGACAACATTAGGGTAAATGGATCTTATGTGGAGACGAATAGAAAGGCAGAAAATAGGAAAGATTGGAGAATGCTGGGTTTGCAGTGAAGGACCTGCCCTTGGCAGAGAACTATGTATGTATGTAGTATGAGCTCATGTTGCACCCCTGTTAAATTTAATTCGACTTACACCAGAAGTAGCTTATTTGGAGAAATCAGCTGTAAGTCTACCAATAGTAAATATGAAATTGAGATTAAAAACTTATTAAAAAAAAAAAAACTTATGAATTTAATTGTTGATTACTTATTGAAGCCTAAAAAATATTACAACTGTAATGCTTCTTTATGTATAACATTGAACGAGGAATATTCGGAAGCAAGTATCGCTTTAAAAAAACAACAAACGAGCAATGATATAATAAAATAAAAGAAGTGAAAAGTTCACTTTCATTCAAACAATGATATAATTCAACAATTTTTATTTCTCTGATTCATCAAACCTTAAACTACTTTTCTACATAGTTTCCACCATTGTTGAGGCATTTATCTTAGCAGGGCAACAGTTTTTCTTTACCCTCCTCATAGGACTGGCCGCCTGTGAAGACAGCCTTGCTTGAACTGCGCCTTTGACGTCATCATCATTGGAGAATAGTGTAAGGAAATTCTTCAAAGTTCAATTCTTCAATTGTACAGAACTGCTTCTTATTGAATTCCTTGACAAAAGAGCAACCATCAAGTCCAAGCATCTGGGACTGCTTTCTAAAGGAGTCATCTTTTTGCAGGACAACACTCATTCCCATATAGTAAATATTATTCAAGAGACCCTGGAAATTTAAGTGGGAAGTTTTTAAACATCCACCATACAGCCCTCATCTGTCTTCTTTTGATTTCCATATATTTGGATAATTGAAATGAGAGTTGCAAGGCTTCATACTGCAATTGGATGAAGATGGTAAGGATGCAGTGAAAACATAGTTCCAGAAGCAATCCAAATACTTCTATGGGAAGGCTTTTGACTGTTTAGTGTTGAAGTGGGACAAGTGCTTAAACTCTTTCAGTGATTTACTAGTTAAATCTGCTAGTTCTAAAAAAAAAACTTTCATCAAATTAAACTTTTAAGTGCTCCTATAACTGAAGAACCCAGGCTGGGGTCTCAAAAGTACCTCTGAGTAAGTACAGCCCTGACCTTGACATTTCTATATTACTTTTTTTTTTTTTCAACACAGACTTCAATTTCACTAAGGATCTTTTTTCCAAAGGCTTTTTTTATTAACTATTGAGAGGATTTTTGAAGATTTGTAAGGAGAATCCGATTACATTACTTCAAGAAAGTTTTCAGGCAAAGCAATTATTATTATTTTACATTTATTAAATCGTGTTGGAAGCAATGTTTAATTTGAATTAGTTTAATTTCTGTTTGCTTTTTTTTTTAATCCCTAAACAACTGTAACAGAATAATCTTAGGTACTACTGCAAGTAACAGAATTTGTATAACAGATGGTTACAAGTTAACAAAAATACTTGGATTTAAATAAATATTATTAAGTTATAACTAAAAAATTGACCATTTTAAATGATGACATTCAAACATTAAAAACAATGACAATTCATTTTGGCAATCAGCTCTGAATTTGCTTTTTTTGCCACAAAAAAAACAGCAGGACATACCTTGTTCTCAAGCCTATCAAAGAATATTTTATAAAAGTAAAGATTTTATTCTTCTTTCAAAATTCTCCGGCAAATTAAGTAAAAATGTCACATGAAATAGCTCTGGATATCCATTAATAGTAATATAAGAAGCAATACAATGTTCAAAATATAATAATGTGCTTAGAGTAGACAGTACATCCTGACACAGATAAAAAGAAACTTTACACTTAAGAGAACTCACTTAAGTCAGAACTTAAGATTACTGTACAAAGCTACCAGTAGTCTTAAGTCCTAAATTAAGTGTTCTCTCAAGTGTTAAGTTTGCTTTTGGATCTCTGTGTTAGCTTAACAGTCTCTCTCTGTATAATAGATTTATAGTTTTAGACAAACTATGTTGAAAACTTACACAAATTCAGCTATTAATATATATATATAGTAATAAAATTATGACTCTTTAATAATAATTCATGTAAATGACTTATAGTAATTTATATCAGTTTTATGATTTTGAATAGCTTTATTTTTTGAAAAGAAATTAACAGGAAGTGACAATTTCTTCACAAAATAGAACTGAGTAACAAGTGACAAGGTAACATAAGAAGAGATCATAAATCAAAAAGGCATTTACTGCATTTCATCAGGATAACTTTAAACAAACTTACCTGAATAGTAGGTTTCATCAATTCTTTGGGCGGAGGCTGCCATTTTCCAATAACTGTGATGGCCCTTTCAGATTTGACAACAGTTTTATTTACAGTGGAATTAACTTTACATGCTGTAGATGAACAGTCACATGCCTTCTTTTTATTCTCTTTTATTCCTATCATTGATTTACTTTCATTGGATGAAGCTTCTGTTTTCTGTTCAATGATGGAAGAATTTGTAAGGGTGTTATCACTATTTTTGTCTTTATTCTGCAATTCTTCTATCCTGTCATTTGCAGTATCTCTCTCTGATATATTTCCTGGTTCCTGCCTCTTATCACAATTATTTTTACTAAGTGGCTCAGATAAACAGTTTTCCAATAAATCATTGACAACATTTCCAGAAGTCATTTCAATGTCACTGGGAAGTGTCTTTATTTTATGTACGTCTATTTCATCACTTGTATTAGTAACACTATTATTAAGTTTGTCATCACAGTATCTATAAGAAAGGAAAAATATTAATATAACATTTTAATGATTCCATTTTTGCATAATGCATTAACTGACACCAAAAAATCAACATTTTTATTATGTTACATATTATAATAAAAGTTAAAAGCTAAAGTAGCCCACATACAGATCTTTACAGACCCTTGGGGCAACTGGAGGGAAGGCTCCAGCTTTTCATGACCTAACGGGACAGAGTTGAGGTCGGGGGTCAGCCCGACGCCCATCCGCCTTTAACTCCCGGGAAAGAAACCCGGTACCCATTCTACAGAGGCCTGGGTAGACCCTAGGACCCATTTGGAGGAGAAAGGAGCGTGGAAAAATTCCCGCCCTCCGCCGAGTGGAATCGATCCCACCACCTTCAATCCGCAGCCAAGCACCCTAACCCCACTCTGCTACCGGGCCCACACATATTATAATAAAGCACACTTAATTACTTATTTACTTAAGTTTTTTGAGAGAAATTAATTATTCTGAATAAGTTTATTCATTTTCAAAATACAGGAAATAAAAGCAATCTAAGGACTGCATTCGTACGATATTACACTGACAATGAGATCTTTGTGCATTTCAGTGTCTTTATCTAATCATCTTCTGAAAGCATTGCTTCATAAGAATATTATTTGTGATTTAAAGTTTGATATTTATTGTTACTCTATGATAATATCAATTATTGAGGATATTTCTATCAAAGAACTAAATCTTAAAAATGGCAATTATTCTCAAATTTGTATCACTGAAAAGCTGTCATTCATAACATTTTAACAAATCATTCAATTATGTTCACAAGTGTATTTAAATAACTTCATATTCTTCAATTAAAAAAAAAAAAGTTGAATATTAACCAATATATTTGCAAATATTAACTTACTTATTATTGCTGTTGGTTATATTTGGATATGATTTTGGATAAAAAGGTAAGAGGGGTTTGGTTTTGGACGCATAATCAATATTATTGCAAAGAAATAATTTGGCTTCACTGGGAAGAAGAAACCATCTTAGTTCATCTGCTGCTTCCTCAAACATTGTTGTTTGATCACCAAGGTTTCGACGAAGAGCAACCTGCAAAGAAAAAGTAATATTCTTGCAAAATATACTTTTATAACCAGATGTTTCAGTTAGGGAAATAAATCTAATTTTTAAGTTTTTTTCTTAATTGCCTGTTACATTTTAGCTTTGAGTTCAGTTTGGATTTCTGTCTTTGTATTTGATAAAGGGATTTTATAGCAACCTCTTTAATTAAATAAAATTTAATATCACTACAAATAATATATTGTAGCTTCCAGGTAATAAGAAAAACAAAGATTTCAAAGTAGACAAATTACGATAGATATTTAAACAGAAGTAATAATACAAAACTCTTTATATTCAAGTTATGAATAACATTTGCATTTCAGCTCATTGAATATTTATGTCCCCAGTGCAACCTCTATAATAAACGGTTTATCAACATCAGATGTAAAGTGTTAGTTAAAAAATAATTAAAGCTTTAATGAAATCAAATTCAGATGCCTTCTATTAATGACTCTTGTAAATAGATAATTGTAATCTTACAATAAAGAATGGTAATGTCAAGGATATGGAAACAATTTCAGGATATAAGGATCATTCCTAGGAGGTTTATGGAAGAACCAAGATAACCATTATCTGCAAATAATCACCAAGCCTTACAGACCCATTGCTTCTTAATTTGCTGATGTCACTAGAAGGAGAATTATAAGGAAAACTGTGACCAGAAGGTCACAATTTTCCTTGAAAGGTTTTTCTAATGTAGGCAGTTATAATAGATACTAGCAGTCTATATATCCTTGTCCCAAGTTAAAAAAAAAAGTGCATTTAAAATGTTGTGACCAACACTTAACTTAGGACACAAACACACGGGGTAAAATTATCTTCACAGTAAGTCAGGATTTAGTCTGCAATCTAATTCCCAAAGGAATTATTTAAAGGAATGGCTAGAAAGACATCTAAGAGCCTATCGAAGAAAAAGATTAAGGACATCAGATTGAGCCGACCATAGCGAACCATAATCCTGACCCCATAGTAGATATATTACACCAAACTCAAGATGAAAATTCTCGCCTAATGGTAGAATCTTGCTATATAAATTGGAAGCCGCACATAAAGAAAGAACCTTAAAGGTCAACAAAATTGCTTTTAGTTACTTTGTATATTTTATAGAAAACAGAGAAAAAAGATTATTTTAATTGTTAAATGTTATCTAATTGTTTGTAATAGATGAATCATTATTTAGGTCAAATGATATCTAGTTCTTTGTAATAGGATATCTAATGGTTGGTTTAAAATGAATCAAAAGTATTATAATAGACGATATTTAATAAATCATTATTTGTTTTTATTGTTAATTTTTCAAAATGTATTCAAATGTATCATAACAAATTTGTATCATAACAAATGGGAGAATAGAATTTCTTCTCCATTAATGTCCTGAAGAAGTCTTTTGCACAGAAAGATGAAATATAGATGGAAAATAAAGGAGTGTTTAATTTTTACTTAAGATTGTGGTGTATTTATTTGATATTTCAGTTGGTTTATTATGAAAATGCTTAGAACTGTTTGATAATATTGTGGCCAGCATGTGAAGATGTTGTGAGACCTGTATTGGTGGCTGAGATGATAATGCATTTTATTAATGTTACTTGCCATGTATTTTCCAGTGTATTATTTTGATCACTTTTGAGATTTAATTCTTGAATTTTTTAAAAGACAAACTGAAGCTTTTTCATTTACATTGATATCTTAGTGTAACGTATGAATGCTCAAGCTCATGAAATTTCATTTTGAAGTTTTTCAGAAAGTGTTTGTAACTTAAGTTTTGCCTTTCAGTGTAAAAATAAAGCATTCACTTACTTAAAAAAATTCACTTTCAAGTTTCAATCTTCTAAACTTTTCATTTTACTTCAGAAGGAATGAAATAAATCTTTACTTTTAATATCGAGACTTGTCTAAAATTACTATTAATAATAAAAGAAGTCGAATAAAACTTACTTTAGAAGCAGCTTTAAAAATGTCTTGGGCTTCCATAAGACAGTCCTGTTAAAGAAAAATGAATAATTTATAATTAGATTTAAAAGAATAATTTTCTAATTGAATACTATAGAGTAAATAATTACTGTAATAAATATATAATTTAAGCAAACCTGAAAAGCTCCAGGCAGTGGTTTTACATTAGATAAAAGTGGCTGTGGATATTTCATTTCACCAGATAAATAATTAATAGATCCTAACCATTTTCTGTCCTTAAAGATCTGAAAGAAAGTATTCAACAAAAAATAATTATAAGTTTATTAAAACTTTAAAAGTACCGGTACAAGGAAAAGTTTCTAAATTCTACAGGCAAAATGTAAATATCAAATGATGTTTCATTTAATTGAAAGCTACTTATTAAAGTAATAAAAATATATATAAAAAGATCATTCATTCATTGGTTTCATTCAAATTTTTCATCAGCATTTGGAATTTTTGAACACTATTTTTTTATAAATTTTTAAAGGGTAAATTCATTTCTCCTTTTTTTTTTGAAGTAAAACAGATGAATATTATCCATCTTAACATAATATAGTATTATCTGTCACTATTTGGATATTAATTTTGGAAGGATAACAATTTTGCAAATTCACAAAAGAAAAGTAGCATAATTGTCATCTTTACATGATATTGGTATGAAGCTTAAGACCAGCTTGATTATTAGGCAACAATCTTTTCCATTCTAATGTTTAGTAGAAATATTAAATAAAAAAGTAAAGAGTTAAATGCATAGTAAGATGAAAAGAAAATAGGATATCAAAGTGCAGTTGTAATAAAAGTTGAGTTGTTAAGAGGGTTTCAAGATGTTGTGAGATCTCGAAAGAAAAAAAAAGATGAAACCAAGAAACTAGAACAAGATCCTAGGCCTAAGCCCTAAAAAAAAAAAAGAAGAATAATCCATTTGATCTTGGAATGTTGTGCTTAATTGAGGAACTCATTAGAGTTGTGATAAAAGTGAAAACATCTTCATTATCCCTTCCTTTCCTCTTTCTAAAATTACCCAAATATGATACAATGATTTTAGTAATTTTATTCACTGGAAACTACATCATTATCAGTGTTTTATTTACTGCAGATAATTCTTATGGAGTGACATTCCTTAATATTTTGTAAAATATGAGTTTTTAAATGTTTTTATTAAAGAAGGGGAATAATCATCTTCCCATGATGAGCTTTTCGTTATCCTGCTTTGATGTTCAATCTCCGTGCTCTTCATGTCTTGTTCTTTTACTCATATCCAGGAATGCAAGAGATACCATTAATTAGCATCATTCATCTATAAAAACTATTGAAGCCACACATTCTGTTGGAATTCATTAACCCTTGCTGTTCTCTTTTGGATGTTTCCATTACAAAAACAAAGCAAAAAAACAAACAATTTTTTTTAATTATAACATCACATCTGTGCAGTTCTGGTAGTCATTTGTGGAAATAATATGAAAAAATTAAACTTTCATATAATTCATAATTATATATTATATATAAACACATGACTTGCCAGTGACTTCTGTTTATCTATTTTTAATTCCTTTGTCCTCATGTATTTTCCAATTATAACTTGTCCTATATAAATAAGACAAATGATATCTTTAAACAATTTCTTCCCATTAATAAATGCTCTTAACATTATTTGCACTGCATCAGTACAATATTACCTGATTCGTGTGATGCCTCCATTCACCAGTTTCTGGATTCATTACATACTGAGGTAATAATTTCCAACCATCCTGAGCTATTAATTTTACAGCATTAAGAATAAACTCTACTTCATCACTCGCCATAAAATAAGCCAAGTTCAATCGAATAAATCCAGGTCTGTAAATAAATAGAATAAAATGGCGGCATTAGTTATTTTACACCAATAATGCGATATTACTACTAATAGTTATTTTGATTCATTTGAAAATGGATTATAAAGAAAAGATCTTAATCTAAATTGAAAACCAAACCTTAATATCTCTTTTTCGGAATATTCTCTGTATCTTCTTAACTGAGTTCGATCCAATCGACTGAGAATAAAAACAACAAACAAATCAGTTTCAACTTGTGGACTTCCTAATAATGTTGATTTTTTTTTTTATAAAAATCAATAAACTTCATTAAAGAGTTTGTTAAAAGTCCAATGTCTAAATATCCTAATCAATTGCAAACATTAATTTCCTATTTAACTTCTTTAAAGGCATGAAGGCGTTAAAAGCAAACACCTATTTTGTCTAACACTGTTTGCTTCCATCTACATGTCCAAGGCTCTGAAGATACAATGAAAAATATTTTCTTCTCTTTCATAAATTAATGCAGTTACTGTCATCTCTGTAGTCACATCACTTGTTTGCCAGAAACATTTGGGGGCAAAAATTACATTCTTGTTTTGTTTTGTTTTGACAAATAAAATTTCTAGCTCCTTTTGTTTTCACAAAGTATTTTCACTAGAAGATATAATTCCATCAGAAAGCATTTTGCTGAATTATTTTTTTTCCGTAACTCCCGACTAAATTTGTCAGTTGCTTCAGCTAATAAAATATTCTTTTTCTATAACTTACCAAAAAAATATTGTTAATAAAATCATTCCAGCTTTCTTTAATTAAACTCTTTACTTATTTTACAATATGTTTTCTTTTAGTTTTTGAGAAATTTTATTTTATAATGATATCCAAAAAATGGGATCAATTCATATTTATCCCTTTTTCTGTTAATTTATAATTTTACTTTCAATATTATTACCATTTTTACAGTTAACATTTTTATTTTGAAATAAGAGCATTGATCTCTTTAGATCCGTAATTGTTGAACTGTTAAATACTGCATTTTTATGAAAATGGTAACAAAATCAGAAGAGTGCTTAGAAACAGTTTATACAAAATTTCAGTAATAACCAACTAAATTTTCCAAAAATCCTAAAATATAACAATTCTGAAATTTTATAGATTATTATTCAAAGGAATGGGATTAGCAACAATATATCTCAATGATAAGAACTTAGCTAATGTGTTCTAAATGAAAGAGATGTAGTTTTTGAAATTAAAAGAAGATTGTTAATGTTAAATTACATTCTGCCTCTATTTACAAAAAGATAATTTACTTAAAAATGAAACCTGACAATAACATTATACACATTAAGTTTTTATTTCTTTACCTGTCTTCTAAAAGTACATTTTCATAAGCTTTAGCAAGGTCTTCATTTATTCCTAGCAAGTCCTGTAATTTCAAAAAAAAAAGATTTCCTATTAAGATTACAAGCAAATTAAATTAATAATGAAGTTACCAATTAGCTTTCAAATCAATAATATACTTAACTATCACATAACTGTAAATAGATCAATGAAAGAATTTCTTTATAAAGTTCACAGATTATAAATATTCCCAAAATATGCATTTTTAAATTTATAACCATAAATGAATTCATAAATTCATAATCTATGAACTTCATTAAGAATTTCTGTGATAAAGAAATCGTGTTGTTGCATGAGAAGGCATACTGTATCTTGCTGAAATAATACCACAGGAAATAGATTAAAACACACTTGTCGGTAAAACGACAATAGAGGTATATTATCCAACAGTTTTGGACTGTTTTCCATTTTCAGAGATGGCACAAACATACAGGACAATGCATATAGTTAAAGAAATGAGTAGTGACAAGAATTCTGCCTGCTTGTTCTCTGTATTAAATGGTATAATTCAGAGGAGACAGTGAGGGGTTGAACATCAGTGAAATTGAAAGTCTGTCTTGTTTCTTTAAGTGTTGTCTATCTGTATGATAGACATGGACAGACATGTAAGTTAATGGATCTTAAAGTGAGAACATAATGCCCTGGGTCAAGGAATCACCTGATAAAATGTTCAAGAGGTGAATAATAAAGGAAAGGGATGTATTTGATGTTTAGATTGGGTAGGTTTTGTAGGTTTTCTTAACTGGTTTTGAGGAGGTTAAAATGGCTATGGAAGAGATGAGAGGGTAAATATGGAGGTAGAGTTAATTATTTGTTGTCTTCAGCTCATTATGAAAGGATTGTTGGGTGGAGTATGTAATTAACGCTCTGTGTATCAACAATTCTATCTATAGTGTTGGTTTCATATGAGTGGGGTGAGTTGGAATTGAGCATGTGGATTTTCTGTGCACATAGGTGTGAATGGTGTTGTTAGAATATGTTGTAACAATATAGATACACCCCAATATAGATATGTAGTTGGTGAAGGGTTGTTCAAGTTGTAGAAATGGACCAGGCCCATGGAATTTAGGTATCTCTGTATATAAATGTGTGTGTGTGTGTGGGGGGGGGGGATTCTTCAGTAATAGCATGAAATCATTGATATAACTGCCATACAATATGATATGGGAGCAATGAATGGTAAACATTTGAATTTTTATGGGTCCTGAAATGGCAAGGCCCATGGATAGACCATGTGTCTGAAGATATATTGTAGAGAAGTATTGTTTGTTGCAATGCTTCTCAGCCTTTTTTTTTTGCTTTACTGCACACTTATGTGTTTAACTATGGCACATTAAACTTTTTCTTACTTTACAACATATACAATTGAATCCTTGGATAAATCTCACCATGATTTGCACAATTAACAATATTTTAAACATTTAAAAATACCCTGAAAAATACCCTTTTTAAGCCAGTTTGAATATAAATTAATATTTTACTAATCTTCATTATTTTAGTAACTGAATATATTTTAAATTTCTGTTAGCCAGATTACTTTAGATCAAGAATTTAATCTAGAGCAGGGCGTTTTGTTATATATTAAGCTAAATGTTTATTACAGATGCACTGTCAATTTCCTTACAACAATACCAATGACATTTCACGTCATACAGCGTGCGGATGAAGCCAGTGTTTGGTGGTGCTATCAAATTGGTAGAATAATATTGTGTCTTCATCAAGGAAATCATACAGTGTTTGTTTTATAGTATTGAGGTGAGGGATGTGCATAATGATACAGCATCGAGAGTGTAGATATCCTCATTTTCTATTTTAATGGATTGATGTGGTGAAGGATATATGTTGTGAATTTTGAAAATGTAATCAATTTTGTTTGTATAAGCACGTGCTTAGGAGGGTGAAAAGGGTACTAGAAATATTGTTATGTATTCTTTTCAATGGTTGTTTTAGATGCGCTTGAATTACTTGTTGAAATTAATGTTTGTGCAACAGAGTTTCCTTTGTCAGAGTGGGTAAGTGAAGGTTGTTTTAAGTTAGGCTTCCTGTATGGCATTAAGGTTGGCAGTGGGATGGACTACATTTGATTATGTTTAAGAATTAGGTTCTGAAGGTGTTAATGGTTGGGATGGCTTTGTCAAGTGTTTTAATAATGTTTCTGATGACAATCACGAGAGGGACAGTGGAGGATTCATAGATAACATGTTGGTTGAGGAGAATTTTGGTTGGTGCTTTGTTTTAGTAATGTTTTTGCTATTTGGTGATGAAATTAGGTGATCACCTCAATCAACTACGCCATTGACGATCTGTGCTCAATTTGATTGGTGCGTGTTTGCTAGGGAAGGATAAGGTTTCATGGAAGGAATTTGGGAAGATGCAAATTTCCTACATAAAATAAGGAATTAAATTGTAGAAATTAGTGTGCTTGGATAACATGGAGGAGGAGAAAGGGATTTCAAAGTAAATGCATGTGTTTATAAATAATAAAAAAAAATGTTTAATAAAAAACAAAATGAAACACCAATGAACAACTCTCCAACACACACATGTATCTATCACACATAATAACACTGTGCCCAGAAAATCCACATGCTCAAGGAGATACATTTACTACAATTCGAACATACCCCACTTATACAAAACTAACACAATACTGCTTGCCCAAGTGATAAAGACTGGGTTTGGCTCACTGCCAAAACAATGGAACAAGCCGAAGGGGATAATTACATTCTAAAAGTTTATTATACATGTATTTCTTATTCTCTGAGTGTGTATTTTATTCTCGCATTAATTTTAAATTGAATTTTTTGCAGTAATTTTTCACTTTATGCATCTCTCCTTTATACGTCATTTGTTTCTGTTCTTGTTGGCACATACCCATCTCCCCTATTTTCACGCAGAGAAAGAGGTCGGAGCGACCAGTAAATCACGTGACCAGTCTCTCTCGTCTGGCTAAGCAGTAGATAGAATTCTTGATACAAAGAGCTTTAATTATATGCTCTATCAACAATCCCTATGTAGCTCATAATAAGCTGAAAACTTGTAAATAACAAAATCAACCTCTCATATTTCTTCACAACCATCTTAACTTCCTACAAAACCCTCCCAAACAAATCCCTTTCCTTTATTATTCACCCTTTAAACAATTTATCACACAATACCTTGTCCCATATCAGTCTGCCTCCACTTTCAGATACATGTTTCACCAAACACAAAACGTAATTTTCCATCCAACACTGTATACTAGATCCCTGTAAATTTTACTTTAATTCAATCTGCAAATGTCCAATTTCTCACTTAATATTATTATGTTCTAAATGATGAAAATATATCCTTGCCTTATTTCTCTCACCAGTTTCATTTTATATATATATATATATATATCACTCTCATTGGTCAGTTTTGACTTCAAGAAAATCCACTACTTTTTACTGAAGCAGTTGTGGTTTTTTTTTGTTTTTTTGGTTATTTGGTTATAACTTTTGATAGAATAACGATAATTCAATACAGTTTAGTTCATTACATTCTGCAGTAAATTATGTTTCTAATGATGCATAATATCATAAAATTACTTTAAAAACAGTTGATGTTCAGAGCCATGAAACCTTCAAAACACAATTTTTCTAAAAGTTTCCACAATTTTGGCCACTAGTGTATATATATATATATGTTTAGCCTGACTGCAAAGACCCTTATCAGCTATAACTTCAATTACCTTCTTAATCTCAGGAATTAAAAATTAGTTCTTTTTAAATCCTTCTGATCCTTGTTTTTAATCATATTAATCAGATCCCTGAAGCCAAATGATCGGCAAATCTTAGGAAACCCTTTTTTTTTTTTAAGAATTTGAGGGGTTTTCTCAAATTTTCTAAACTTAATTAAGTCAGAAAAGAAAAAACATCTTAAGAAAAACTGAATTTCAGCATGTTCAATGATTACTGTGCTAGGAATGAAATTAAGAGTATTTCTTACTCAACAGATGTAAAAGAAAGAAATAATTCAGAACTCTTAATATGTTGGTGTTCAGGAAACTGCATCACTCAGTTGCAATTTCTGTTATTTAAGCCCAAGTATTTGAAAATAAATGGCAGGGATTACATCAGATATGATCTACAATCATATGCTATGATGAAGTATAGGAGCCATTACATTATCTGTTGTTGTTTTTTTCAGCTACAGAAGCCCCTCTGCAGAAATTGCATTTATGCAGTGCAGGTGTCAATGTTCTATGCAGTTGACACCAACAAAAAAAAAGCCTGTTATTCTTGTTTTAAGGGAGGAAGGATTTTTAATGAATGGTATTTTTAATCGTGTCTTGTAGTCAGTCGGTAGATTTCTTTCCAAAGTCAGCAATACTGGATGATAGGGAAAAAAGGACCTGATTGCAAAGAACCACAGTTTGTTTGTGGCAAAACAGGACCGTGTTTTGAAGTGCTTATGTCTTCAGTAAAGCTTCTTCTGCTCAGCTGAAATATGAATTGGGAGAACACATGGGAGTGATAAAAAATGCATATCAGATGATGTTTTTTCAAAACAAGGATTTACAGCCTATCATCCAAAGCAACAGCCATTCCTCACATCAAAAATGAAAA
>JAFIDM010014012.1:5704927-5720581 GCA_023159025.1 Thereuonema tuberculata
ATACACACTTGATACAGTAACAAGGGAGAAGCAGCCAACAAGTGTGTCTTTTTCCATAATACTGGCATTTGCCCTCCAGGGTCGAATTGGCTTTTGTCGTCACATTTCCTCATCACTGGCAAACTGTTACTAATTACATAAGAGTTGTGCCTATTTACATTGGCTGCATGTAATTGTGGTTTGTTATCATTCCAAATATACAAATCTGGGGGTTCCTAATGCAAAGCTAACTCAGTGTATGTTGCTTTCAAAAACCGAGTTCAGTTGCCATTAGAAGTCTCTCATTTTATTATTAATATTAATAGCAATACTAATTAATATTATTCATATTAATGCTACGAATAATTCATTCATAGTACTTAGTAAAAAAAAAAAAAAAATACCCCTTACCCTGTTCTATCTTTCATTTTTTTTTGACAGATTTTGGCCCTTGTAGAAATAAAGGAAATAGAGGTTGTGAAATATCTAAATTTTATCGATTAGAAATCTTTTCATGTATTAATTTCTTTTTATTTTTAGGGACATAATACGAAATGCTGTTAATGCTAGTGAATACGATTCTGTTATTTTTACTGGAAGTGGTTGTACAGCAGCAGTTCATAAACTTATTCATGTACTCAAGTTAAAACAATCTCCTGTAAGTTATTTCTGATAAAAGCTATCATTTATTCTTAAGTATAGAAAATCATGTCAACAATTGCGGTTTATTTATTTATTTAACTTGTTTGATTTTAGAGTCCATAGATTTATATGTATATAGGATATTTCATGTCTGAATGTGATTGTTTCTTTCCTAGCATTCCACCTAACATAACTTTGTCTACCTTAATCCAGTACTGCAACAAATTTAAAACAAATTGAAACAGATTTTTCTCCTTTCAAGTTTATTCATTTTTGTATAGAAGTTATTGTCTTTTTTTTTTTTTTTTAAGTTGTTCTTTATAATTCTATGTATTTCTGCCACTTTCTGGATGTGTGTTCCTGATCTTTTTTTATAGTATGATTGAGGTCACCTGCAATTCTTTGTTCGGGAGCATTGGTGATGAAGCATTAGTTCCTCACAGGCTGGATTTAAAAAGTTAGAAATAGGAAGTTAATCTTGTGATATGAAATCAAAGATTAGTAGAGTGTGTTGTATACAAATTATTCTTCTTCAATAAAAGCTAAATTAGTACTACAACATGAAATGTTGAGGCCTTACATTGCTGTAGCGTAATTGCCAGCTATCAGTAAGGAGTTCAGGATATTTTCTATGAAGAAAATGCATTGGATCAGCGCCCAGTATTGTCATAGTGTAAAATTGCCAGTAATTCATTATCATTTATTTAAATGTATTTTATTTGATACCATTGTATATAGAAGATCATTCCATGGTATTTGAAAAAGCGAACAGAGCAACCGAATTTATTAGCTTTATTTAAGTGCCTTGAGTGCCACTTTTGACTTGATTCAATTTGTCTGATCACTTCTCGTTCGTTCATAATTCTCATTGATTTTAGGAACCCACTTGAACTGTAAACCTCTCCCACTGCAGAATATCTATCCATCAGGACCTGCCACTTTCTTTCTTATCTTCAATTTATATTTTATTATTGGAATACATGCCCATTCAGTTATTTACTATAATTTTGTGATCTGTTTAACTTATTCCACCATATCCTTTCTAAATCAGCTTACATTGAAATTATTCAGCATGCTTTTCTTCAGCTCAGTGTGGATCCATTCAAACAATAACTATAGTATTTATTTTTTGTCCACTATCAGTTGTCCAATTCCTGCAGTTTTTTGGTGTTTCAGATCAGTGATAAATATTCTATTTACAAAAATGCTATAAAACTATTAATTTCCAAATATGTTTCCAGTAATTTTTTTCTTGTGCATATGGACTTTGAATATGGTATTCTTAATTAAGAAATATGTATTTATAGTATTCATCTAAATGTCTGTTCTTTATAAATTGGCAGTTTGATGAAAATTTTATGAAAACTCCATTGACATCCCAAGTAGTTGTGATTATCAGGCTTATTTAATAGAAATGTCTCTTCATCATAAAAGATATTGTCAGTTGTTTATTTAATTTCAAATTCATATGGGTCTAATTTATTAACCACATTTATTTAACTTGTATATATGGAATGTTAAAAGCATTAATTTTACTAATTAAAATCTTATGCTGATAATTTTCAGCAATTGAATTTTTCATGTGATTTTTTTGTTATTGCTTTTTCAGCAATAACAACTTCTACTCAGCAAAATAGGAATAGAATATATGCCATCCTTTCTAGGATATTCAATGTTAATAAAAAAAATCAATTCAATAAAGGTATCTTTTTTTTTTTTTTAATTAAGCTTTAAAAACTACATTGTTTTCTGAAAACTTATTTAATTTTGTTGCCTGAAGAGATATTTTATAGAATTAGATGATGAATATTTACTTATCAGACTCATCAGTCTGGTAAACAGCCAAGATACAGTTTATGGGCTATAGAGTTTTAAGAATGTATTTACTCTGTGAAGTACTTTAAACCATGATTTCAAGAAAAGTGAGCTACATATTATTGTAAGATAGAGAAATTACTACCTTACATCCTTTGTTAAAGATTTCTAATGGAGTTTGAAATATCATTGTATTAAATAATATTTAATACAATAAATATAACACAATATCATTGTGTTAAATATTAATCCAGATTGAGGATTAGGATGCTTTTGCATGATTTATATTCTAGTTAGATATAATATTTTAATAAAGATTATTTCAGAATATTATTATGCAAACTACATTTTTTATGTATGTGATTTCTGTTGTTTTAATTCATGCTGAATTTCTTGTAGATAGTATTTGTGGGCCCATATGAACATCATTCGAATCTCTTACCTTGGAGAGAGCTTGGAGGAAAGGTAAAAAAAAAAAAATCTCATTTAACTTATCATAAAAATAAGTGTGCTACAATTGTATTAACAAGTCCTTTATCACAACTTTTGAAACTATAATAAGTGCTGATCTTGGGGGGGGGGGGAGGTTTTAGTAAAATTAGTGCACTGCTAGTACTACATTCACAAATTGTAAATTAATGCAATATAATATTTACTTAAATTTGAAGTGCTTCAGTATGTAACTTGGCAATAGATACACTTGGGAGCAGAAAAATCGCACAGTTGCATTTTTGTACTTTTTTTGTATTTTCCTCGCGATTCGCAAATTTTTTTTAATCGAACTAATGTCAATTTAAAGATTGTTCCATCACCTATCCAATGATACCACTTAAGTGGGTATTGTGTGTCAGCAGACTGCGTTTTGGAGGAATCGCCTAGCCCACCAGGAAAACGTTTTCTTACAGCCTGGGGAGTGGTGATTAAAACAGAATTCAATGCAAAACAGTTATAAAACAATCTTTATTAATAACAGGTATTCCCTCCTCTAGCCTTAATTACGGTCCTCCTTCGATTTTGCATCGAGGTTATCAATGTGATGATAACATCTTGCGGTATGACTTCCCACTCCTCACAAATTGCGAGTTGCAGCTCTTGAAGACTCATAGGAGGCACTCTTCTTTCCCGAACTCTTCGCTTTAGCTCCTCCCATAAATGCTCAATCGGATTGAGATCGGAGCTACGAGGTGAATCCATACCAGAATATTCACTTCTTGCGTATTGGCGTACAATTGCCGTGGTGTGAGGCCTGGCATTATCGTGCATAAACAGGAAATTGTCGCCAATAAACCCTGCAAATGGCATGACATGCTCCTCCAGTACTTCCTTTATGTAACATTGGGACATCAGTCCTCGTGTTCAAGAGCTGCCACCCAGCCCGGCAATGAAAACAATCTAGTTTTCTCTTCCATGGAAATTCCTCCCCAGAACATGCACGAACCCCTGCCATATGGGACTCGTTCGCTGATACAGCACGGAACGATTCGTTCTGAAAGTCTTCTCTAGATCCTTCCATGTCCATCGGTGCCACGTAGGAACATCCTGCATTCGTCTGAGAACAGGACATCTGTCTATTGGTCTAATGCCCAGTTTACATGCTCTCCAGCAAACTGGAGACGGGCTTGTCGGTGGGCTGTGGTCAATTTGGGCAGATTGCTGGTCTGTGTGCAGTCAGACCTCCGTCGGAGAGCCTTCTTCTTACTGTCCACCGACTAATAGTGACATTGCAAGCTTTTTGAAGTTGCTGTCCCAGTTCAACTGCAGTTAAGTGCCGATTTCTCAGTGAACTCGTGACAAGAAAGCAATCATCCCGCTGAGAAGTAGCACGATGGCGGCCAGATCTTTGTCAGCGTACGTATCCACCAGTCTCCTGATATCTCTGGTATACATGTCGTACGCCCTGCCGGCTCACATGCAATTGACTTTGATTTTGCCCTGCTTCGAATAGAGCAACAATTTCAGCAGCTTCTTCAGATGAAGTATCCATTTTCTTGTGATGAATGCAGGTGTTTCTGCGAGAATTCCTGTCAGGCTCAGCATTGATATGCGCATGTTTCGGTATTTTTTACAATTAACCCTTTATTGCTGCGGTAAGTCTTGCAGAAGCGCTACCTGGAAAGGGTGTTTTCAGGGTGTTGCGTTCTCTTGTTGTTATTGTTTTGGTGTTGAAGGGACAATACCCACTTAAGTGGTATCATTGGATAAGTGATGAAACGATCTTTAAATTGACAATAGTTTGATTAAAAAAAAAAATTGCAAATCGCAAGGAAAGTACAAAAATGCAACTGTGCGATTTTTCTGCTCCCAAGTATAGTTTCCATCTGAACCATCAGGTAGCACCAGTTAAAAGTTTGAAGCAAAGTTGTTTATTTTATTTATTTATTTATGTACTATATCGAAAGAGAAGGTAAGAGTATGAATGTAGTATTAACACAATACTAATTTAACTAGTAATTAATGCATCACATCATCATCCTAAATTGAACAGTTAGGAAAATAATAAATTGAACCAACATGTGCAAAGGTTGTGTAAAATATCAGAGACTTAGAAAATCTGGTGAGATAAAGTAAACAATGTAAAAAAAAAATATATTTTTTAGTCAAAAATTGTTAAACATAAAACCACATAAATGTTAACTGGTGCAATCTACTGCAGATTAAAGGCATCACAGTGCCTTTAAATTTGAAGCTATTATGAGAGGAATGCTTGGCTACATAAATTTACCATTTGTGAATGAAATATTAATGAAACCAAGAAAATTCTTCATGATTTATGGATTTATAGATTTTGATTACTCGATACTCAGTCACAGCATATATTCAATCAATCAGTGTACTGTATTAGCTAAAAGGATGCTACTTGTTAAATGGTATATTTAGTAATATTGAAGTAATTCTGTACACTACTGTTTGTCATCGCCAAGCCCTAATCAAGGCCTAGGAGAGAGTCTTTTTGCTTTTATTTCATTTTTGTCTTAATTTTTCAATAAATCTACAGAATTGCTTTGTTTTTTCTTACTAGGAAATTGATCTGACATAAATGTTTGAAGTAAATTGAATTTAAATCTCGAGGCATTCTTGCTTCATATTTATATTGCCATTCAGATGTTACCATCTAGTACAAAACTAAGTATATATTTTAGTGTAAAATTGTAGAATGGCATAATGTTTTTTCATGATAACAATAAATTGATTTGATATTGTTTTATTAGGTGAACATAGTGTTTGAGGGATATGAAATGTAACACACGCCTTTTTTGCTACCTTGATATCACTAGTTTTTAAAACTATTAATGCAAGTAAACTGAAAAATTTAAAATTACCTTAAAGACATTTTTTCCCTTTCTTTATTTCTGCATTTTGATATAGTTTTCCAGATTAAGACAATAAAAGTTACTGTTTTCTCTAAAGCAATTCATTAGCTTTCCAATTGGCTCTACAAACACTGCTTTAAGATGAAATGAAAATATTTTGTATTGGTTGACCTTTCTGTGGAGTCTTAAATAGTTATTGAGGAAATGATTATTTCTGAAAACACTTATCCTTGACTGATGATGATTGACTTCAGATCAGAGACCTATTAAACTTTTAGAATTTTCCTATTACTGATGATGATTGGAAATTATCATTGAAAAGCAAATTTTCTTAGATTTTCTTCCATTAAATGTCAGACTTTTCATCTCCCAGATCCTTCCTTCATACTGTTGGCTTATCCCTAATCTGCACTTCATTGTAACAGGCTTTTTTTATTATTATTATTGAAAAAAGATTGAACTCATTGAAGAAAAGAAAAAGAATGTTGAATAAAGCAGAATTATTAAAATTTAAAAAAGAATTCAGCTTAAAATTAAAATCCTCTTGAGATTCATTCTTAATTATTTCTTAATCTCTTTTCTAATTGTTATTTCAATTAAATGATTCTGAACATTTTAGAGTGACTCAGTTGCTTTTTGATTTCTTTCTAAGTATGTGTTTTCATTTCCAAAGTCATTGAAAAATAGTGTCACACGATAAAATGAAGAGTTTTTTAAATGTAACCACAATTGTGTGGTTTAATAATTCGCTTCACATTAAACCCTCTCCTCTCAAGTACTTTGTCCAATTTTAATTATTCGTTACTGTCCTATTTATGCACACTTTAGATTTGACAACTATTAGACCTGTCAAGGATTCTTTCGTTTAATTGTTGTAATGATACGTTCATTAACTTGTGAGGCAATTGCAAGTAATTAATGGAAATTTGTTTTAAAACTGCACATTCAGATTTCATATTTCACTTATCACTGATCATGATTGTTTTTTTCTATATTTTTTAGATAATAAGAATAAATGAAACCACTGATGGCTCAGTAGATTTAAATCACCTTGAAAAATGTTTGCAGGTAATAGAGATTTTTTTTTGTTTTTATTTCTTCTTCTTTACAACTTTTAAATCAGTTTTTTTTACATAGAATGCAATATTTTTTAAGAATATTTTTGGGATAAATTTTAGAATTCCTGGTCATATCTGTGGTTTAACTTCATTCCAAATCTCAGTTTTGCTGGTAGGATATCTAGAATTCCCTTCTTGGAAATTGTTCTACAGGGAAACACATCACACCACTTGCCATTTGTGCCCCCACCTGCTTCATGTATGACGCTTTAAGCACAGGGCGAGAGCTTGTGGGATAACAAACAGAAAGCCCATAAAGCAAGTATATAACTGATAATTTGAATTACTCAATAAATTGTCGATTTTTGATATTCCAAGACGAAATGGTTCAGTACAGTGCTTCTTGTAATAATTCTGTAAAAAACAAAACTTGATAACATATATTTTCTTCTAAGACTAATTCAGTTTGTAATAATAACAACGCTCTGGTAGTGCAATGCTTGCTTGTCCGTCACAAGGCATCTATCGTCAGTGGTTCTGGGTTTTCTTCATTCCCTTCTACTGTGATGAGACTTACTGCTCCAAAATGGTCTCGGCACGGTGGCAGGGGATATCTCTCGCTCCAGATATAGATCTGTAAATACGTAAATAAATGGCTAACTTTCGAAATTGCCGTGGTCATTACACAGCTGTCCGTCGATTACTTCGACCTGATTGGCGGCAGCAACTTCATTCTCTTGGTGTAAAAACTGAATCATCCATTAATCTCTACTTACTTAATCAATTAATGACTTTAGCTGAAGAAGGGCCTTCTGAAAGAAAAATAATACAGAGATTACTCTCCTATTTTGAAGTTTTAAAAAATCTTGCCGATATGGATGTTGAACTTACTAATTATATATATATTGTCTGTCAGCTCTGTCTCTTAAAAAGAGCTATTAAATTACAGAGTAAGTCAATTCAAGTGGCAAAAGAAGACTTAAAGATTATCCAAATGAAATTGATAGAGATGGAAGTATCTCCTATCAGAGCGTTGTTATTATTACAAACTGAATTAGTCTTAGAAGAAAATGTATGTGAAGAGCTAAAAAAAAGTGTAAGTGGACTCCAGAAACATATGGAAAACGTGATAAAACGAAATAAAGATCTGGAAAGATATTTATGAAAATCACCTATCTCGTATTGCATGCTTGTTTGTTGAAAAAAATTTTTACTATCTGATTATCACAAAGTTTCCTCAAACAGAGAAATTTTTGAAGAATATAGCTGTGCCAAATGTCACACCCAAGTTCTTTGTTTCATCCAGGAAAATGAAGTCACTGAGATGAAAACTTAACCACTTAAAGGAGATAAGTAAACAGCTTGTAATATGTGTGTATACTCATTGTCAAAAATGTTGGATTCAAATGAAATTTTATTAATGTGATGGTAGAGACAAAGGACATCAGTGATATTCAATATCACAGCAACGATGTCCCGTGGATCTGCGGTACACAATCAGGCCACCTTTAGTATCTCATTCCTAGATCAATGCTGTGATATGATTGGGCATAAAGCCAAACAGATGCCATATGTTGTCTTACGGCAGATTTACCCATAGTTCTTGCAAATATTGCTCAAATCATAAACACTGCTATATGGCGATAGTTGGCGCCCCATGTAGTCCCAGACATATACGATTGGCTACAAATCAGGCAAGCTGGCAGGCCAAGGAAATGTCACAACATAACGTAGACAGTCCTGTGAAACCCTAGCTGTATGTGGATAAGCATTATCTTGTTGGAAAATTGCTCCTGGGCATCCAGCAGGAATGGCAGCATGGGACCACAGGATCTCCTGAAAGTACCTAAGCTAACAATGTCCTCGATTGCACTACTAATGACAAACTATTATCATATGCGATGGCACCCCAGACCATCACACAAGGGCTGTATGCCACTGTAAAGGGATGTTGGGATTGTAGTGCTCACCTTTGGTCCTACGAATCCTGATGAAACTAAAGCGGGATTCGTCGGTAAAAGCAAAACATCGCCAGTCTGTGGTATTCCATGTTGCTCTCTGCTGATGTCACAGCAAACACAACTGGCAATGTTGAGATGTTAAAGGCACTAAATGGAAGGGGCATCTAGAAATGGTTCTGGCAGAGGCGGGGTTCCCTTGTGACCCTGGATAGAGTCGCTGGATAGTGGACAAGGAACCCATTGGATCTGTTTATGTTCTCTCTGGTGATCAAACGATCCTCTCTCCTGATGGTCTGTCTGGGTCGTCCAGAGCCTGTCCATCATGTAGAGGTGCCTTCATGTGTCCATTGCTCCCAACATGATCTGACTGTAAAGTCAGAAAGTCCTAAATGGAGGGCAATTCACCATGTCTCGCAGCCTGATGATATGGTCTCAACTACATGAGTTGTTCGTACTGGCATCTTGTGGCATGTTGATCACTCACAGACCTCCCCTGATCACCTTACCACACGGGCATGTGGACTCCACTGCATGTGTCTTATAAGCCCCATGGCTTGCGATTGCAGCACTTCTGTAGAATGAGCGGCCATGTGCAATTGCACCAATTTTATCTATCCTCGTCATAGATATTTACTTACTTTCACATTTATAGAATGTTTTTTTTCTTGGTGCACAAATTTTAAGATAATTAGTGCATTTACAAAAACAATTTAAAATGTCCAGAACACTTCAAAGTTCAGGTCTTCAGGATCGTTTTTTATAATTCTTCAGATTTTCTTTTTTCTTTTTCTGATGAAATGTTTATTGAATTACTGCTGTTTTATTATAATTTTAAACTTAGAAATATTTTTATTTCTTTTCAAAATATATTAATTAATAATTTTACTTGCAATTAAATTATTGAGTTTTAACACTTTTTTTTAACCAGTATGTTCTGAATTCTGACTGCGTGGCCTCTTTGGGGATGTGTTGAGACCACTAGGAAATAGCTGATGCAAGGGCCACATGTCTGGAAAATGAGCAGTCAAGGAATGTGGCCTTTAGGCTTTTGGAAAAGCCAAAATCATTAGGAGCAAGATAGGCATGTAGCTTGGGGGGTGGGGGCATCTGGACCCCCTTCCCTTTCAGGGAAGAAAAAAATGTAAATGTTCAAGTGTGTAAATGATGAAATTTAAAGAACCTACTCTCAACATAGATTTTTAATATTAAAATCATTTTACTTTTAAAGTTTCATTTAAAGAAAGTAAATTCATTTATAAAAATTTAATATAATGGACCCCCCCCCCCTTAGCAAAATCCTGGCTACGTGCCTGAGCAAGATCAGATGAGTAGGGATCATCAGGAACCAGTTCAAAGTTGTTGTCGCAGAGAAATTCCTGAAGATGGGCCGCCCAATGAGCAGGAGTGTTCTGATGGAAGAGCATGGTTGCGATCTTTTGTTGCTGTTTTTGCTGCAATGCTTTAAGGAGCTTCTTCTGCAAAATGTTTTATTCCCAGGACCCAATGGGTGAGAATGATACTCTCACTGTCCCAAAATATGACCACCATCATTTTCTTGGCACTGGTGGTAACCAATGTTTTCAGCAGCAGTAATTCAATATGCTTCCATTGCACCAACTGCTGTTTTTTTTTTTTTTTTCATAATTGAAAAACAGTATTCAAGTCTCATCCATTGTGACAATTGATGAAAGGAAAGCATCATTCATGCGGTCATCAAAATCGCCTGAGTCATTGCTACACGTGCAGCCTTCTGTTCATCGGTGAGCATTCATGGCATCCATCTGGAGAAAACTTTCCATATTTTCAGGTCTTCACACAGGATGGTGTGCACAGATCCTACAGAAATGACTTTGGAGGTGATCTTTTCTACAATCGATCAGCAATCCCCCCTTTTGATTCATTCTCGCAAAAAAATTTGGCCTTCTTTGAACTTGGCACATTTTTCAAGTCCATGATGCCTTCTCCTCATGTTTCACCCAACTGACGATGGATGTCAATGGGTGTCATCCCACATAAATGGAGAAAATGGATGATAACACTGTTTTGGAACAAGAACGTCACCATCTTCAGTGTCTAAAATGCTGCCATCTGTCTCTCTTTACCTTAAACAACACCCTCATCTTCCATGTTTCTACCTGCTTCCATTCCCCGAGAAAAAATGAGGATACTACAGAACTTGAATGCACCTCAAACTTGTCTCATAATTTATCCACTTCTGTAACCTCTAAATCTCATCTTGATTTCCCTTGAAATGTATGACCACTTTCAAACAGATATTTCACTATTTTAGGAGACTTAAATTTATGGATGCAAAATTAAGATGATCTCTCTTCTTTCATAAGGAACTTATTTACTAATCATTACAGATTTACAGAAAGTGATTAGAATTTTTTTTTTTTTGGTTTAGTTGTATATATTTTTATAATCATACAGGATAATATAACATAAATTGAATGTTGCATTTTGAAGTTCATTACAAGTCAAAAGGTCTGTACCAACAAATGTCTAAATCTTTAAATGAGAGGAGCAGTTTAAAGAAACACACATTATTTATCATAATGTATTCGGTCATATAGTTGTTTAACGTGTTTCAATAATTGTTAGTGTGAAAGAAATGTCTGATTAAATGATTATATGATCTTATCTTCACAAGTCCACTCATAATATTTAAATAAGTAGATCTATATATTGATAATTCCTTTGTAAACACCCATTTTTATTAATATCACACTGATAGTTTTCAGACAACAGTGTATGTAGGAATGTTAGGAGTTCAGTTTCATACTTGATAATTATGAACTAAGTAACAAACTAAAAATAACTTTAAAAAATATACATTTTAATGATAATCAAACAAATTATATATAGTGTAAAAAAAATATGAACAAAGTTGGTCAAGTTTCTTAAAAAAAAAAATGCTTGCTTTGACTTGTTTGAATATTTCAAAACAAGTAAAAACTTTTTTTTTTTTTTTTTTTTCATTAAAAAAAAAAAAAAAAAAAAAAAAAAAAACGACAGTTAATATCTTGTGCAACTTTTGATTAACAGGTAGGCTCATATTCACAGTTGATCTATGCACCACAGGTACTTTGAAAGTTGCTTCTTATAATTATTAAAATTTGCAACAATATTGTTTCAGGGAATAAAAAGAGTGAATGAAATGATATAAAAAATAAAATTGTGGCCAGTGAATGGTGAAATTTGAAACCTAATCTATGAATGGCAAATCTGGAGCTTTTAGTGTGTTAAAAATAAATAAAAAATTGCAGATCTTTTCTGATAAGAACCATACACCTTATGAAAAACAAATTACTTAGGCAAATTTCAGTTTTGTTTTTTATTTATTTTACTTTTTTTTTTCTCTCTCTCTTAGGATCATCAGGACAGTGGAAGACAGTTGATAGGTTGTTTTTCAGCTGCATCTAATATAACAGGCATTTTAGCAGATGACAAAGCAATTACTATATTGCTGCATAAATATAATGCTCTCTCGTTTTGGGATTATGCTACAGCTGCCCCATATGTGGAGATTGACATGAATCCTTTAATTTTAGGGTAAATATTTGGAAATTCTAATATAGAAATTTTAATACTATTTTTTTTTTTGCAAATAAAACTCTCTTTTGTTTTCAAGGAGCTCTTTTTAAATAAATAAATTTTTAATTCAATTTTAAAAAAATAATTAACATATTTTCTATCATAACATTGAAAAAAGGAATTTGAGACCAGGACAAACATCATAAATTATATCGTGTCCAGTATGTAGACCATTAGCCTACTGGACACGATGACTAACACATTCCTTGGCTAAAACTATTTAATATTCAAATATATTTTAAGATTTATGTGTTTGTTGCAAAATTCCTTTTCTAATTTAATAAATATTGGATCTGTTCTCTGTGAACCACTTAATTTATTTTCTGATATGAAATCATGTATGATAGGATCAAATTTAATATATAATGACTGAAAAAATTCCATTTATAATATACAAAAATAATTGTCTTTTTTTTTTTTTTAGGGATAATCAAGGTTTGGTTTATAAAGATGCAATTTTTATATCACCTCATAAGTTCATTGGAGGCATTGGCACTCCAGGTATAATATTAATTTTTGGATAAGATTGCTTCATTATCACTTACCTTTATTTTTATTTAAAGCACAGAGATTTTTTTTTTATAATTAAAAAATATTTACCACATTGAAAATTAGTAACGAGTAGAAATCTTGAATCATCTGTATTCAGTTTTAAAGTAAGCTCCATTGTTTTGTTGTTGTTTTTTTTAAATCTTTCCTATTTTAACCAAAAACATTGAAAAATTTCATACCTATAAAAAATGAAAATTGAAAATAATGTGCGCTTCTATGGCTTTGTTATTTTAAGAAAATTCTTATTGCAATGATAGCTTAACCATAGATTACCTTACTTCCCATGTTTTAAATAGAAGTGTGTATTTACATTATAGAAAAATGTGTCATATTTTAAATTGGCATTATAGTCAAAATTAGAGGTTCTACTAAATGGATACACATTTGTTGGCAAGTTGTTCATCATATGAGGGGCTCACAACCATAGTGGACCAAGTCCATCTACACTAAATTGGAGAAATCAGGGTTTAAAGTTTTTAATGTGTATTGAATTCTAGGCAAGTAATATTGTAAAAACAAATCTCTCTGGAAACATATTAATCAATTGATTCACTATGGCAGTGAATAGAACATGTTTTTAGAATACTCAAACATGAACTATCTCCATTTATAAAAAATACGGACTTGGTCCACTACGGTTGTGAGCCCCTCATATGTTGTAGCAACTGCTTATCAAGCAAATTTACCTCTCAAACTAGGCTATTCAATGTTTTCTTTGATATTATTCTATATGATGTATTAATTATCATCATCTGAATTTCTGTGATTATTTCTATCCTTTGGTCAGTGACTCTTGAGTCTCTATTATTGCTATTTTCTTCTTTTTCTTCTTCTTTTTTTTTTTCCAAGTCATCAATTTTGGATATCTTACAACAGGATGTTAGCAGATATTCCTTGAATATTTCCATTCTTAGATACCTAAATTTGTCAGGATCTAAGTATTTTCTAAACAATTTTCTATATCTTCTAATATTTTTTTTTTAAACTTTGAAGTTTTGTTAATACTTCTGAGCTTCATTGTTATCTCTTTAGGCAGTACCTCTGATGCAACACATATCAGCTGCCATACTGAACATTGATGAATTTTACCAGATATTATCAAGTCATTTGAACAATCGGTTGTTTTCCCCAATATTCATCATGAATCGGTCCCTCACACAAACCCTTATTTCCATATCTTTTCATCTTGGAACACATCTGATATCAAATTTATTTGTATACATAATCAGTTCTCATCTTCCACTTATGAAATTTATTTATTTATTTATTTTTTTAATCCTGTTGCAAATGTTCAGTATATCTTCTCAATCTATTCTATTATCTTCTCAATTGACTGAACAATTAGCAGTTTGATTGACTTACACATTTCCACTATGCTTTCTAAACATTAACATTATTCAATCTTATGGTCAGATCATGTATTTATCACTGCTTCATGAATCTGTGTGTCGATCCTTTCTTTTCCACAAACTTCATCAATTACAGGAAGTATCATGTATCCTTTTCTTTGTTTTCATCTTCATATGTGAACACTATCCTCCATTTACTTGAAAGAAAGAATAATATTGTCACAAAATTTACTTGCTTCTTTGTTATGGATGTAAATCAAGCCAAATAAAGGGTTTGGCTTTTATTATTGACAGCAAATTTATCTTTGCCATTGATAATTTCTAATTTACTAAATTCCCATGTTTCTTCTGACACTGTTGTTATTGTTTTATGTTGTTGCTGTGATCAAGAGGTGCTTCTCCTGTATTTATACTAATAATGATCAAATATCTAAGTTTATTTCTGTGAATCTTTTTAATCACATTTATTTGGAAGAGCTTCTCTGAATCTTTTTATTTATTCCTATTAGCCTGACTATTCTGTTTGTGAAACACAGGCTATTAGATTTGCCTTCTTAAAAGGCAATCTTCCACTCTCCCTTAATCTTTCTTCAGTTTTAGAATTTTGTGTTCTTTCCATCTGGAAATCTTCATTGTGTCATCTGAAATATGTAATATCTATTGTAACTTCAGCCACCTATCTCTCAACTTTTATCACATCTTTATTGAATTATCCATAGATCATGAATAATTTGCTCACATGTTCATTTTCCTTGTTGATAATAACTTTAGTGGCTAATGCTCAGTAACCAGAATTATTACCTGTTTTCATTCATATCTGAATAGAATCTTTGCTGTGTCACTTGTTCAGTAAGCCTCTACATACCTTCCAAGATAAGCTTGTCCTTTCTATCACCATATCTATATCTATGGCCTCCATCTGCATACTGGTGTGTAGTCATCTTCTGACCATTGTGTGCTTCAACCATATCTGCATGTATATCTTTTCAAACATTTTTGAGTCTTCGTCTTAAACTTTGGAATGCACCTTAGTTTTACTTGTTATCTCATTCCGCTATTGTGACTGCCAGTAGATTGTATTTTTCTGTCCCCTGGCATTGTCTCCCTTATTATTTCATCAAAAAATATATGTATCCTTAAAAAATATTTTTTTGTGATATGTTTATTTATTTTGGAGAACAATGTATTCAAATACAATAGAATGTTTATGTATTTGTTCTTCGAATTACCTATACATTAAGAATTCACACATTTAAATAAATTTTCTTTTATTGAAAATTTCAAATTGGCGTTGCTTTATTTTTTTCAGGTATTCTTGTAGCAAAGAAAAAGCTGTTTGTGAATCCCGTTCCTTCTGGCGGAGGTGGTGGTTCTGTTTTTTTTGTAAGTT
>JAFIDM010014012.1:5725581-5749427 GCA_023159025.1 Thereuonema tuberculata
TTTTGTTTTTTACAGAATTATTACAAGAAGCACTGTACTGAACCATTTCGTCTTGGAATATCAAAAATCGACAATTTATTGAGTAATTCAAATTCTCAGTTATATACTCGCTTTATGGGCTTTCTGTTTGTTATCCCACAAGCTCTCGCCCTGTGCTTAAAGCGTCATACATGAAGCAGGTGGGGGCACAAATGGCAAGTGGTGTGATATGTTTCCCTGTAGAACAATTTCCAAGAAGGGAATTCTAGATATCCTACCAGCAAAACTGAGATTTGGAATGAAGTTAAACCACAGATATGACCAGGAATTCTAAAATTTATCCCAAAAATATTCTTAAAAAATATTGCATTCTATGTAAAAAAAACTGATTTAAAAGTTGTAAAGAAGAAGAAATAAAAACAAAAAAAAATCTCTATTACCTGCAAACATTTTTCAAGGTGATTTAAATCTACTGAGCCATCAGTGGTTTCATTTATTCTTATTATCTAAAAAATATAGAAAAAAACAAAACAAAACAATCATGATCAGTGATAAGTGAAATATGAAATCTGATTGTACAGTTTTAAAACAAATTTCCATTAATCACTTACAATTGCCTCACAAGTTAATGAACCGTATCATTACAACAATTAAACGAAAGAATCCTTCCTTGACAGGTCTAACAGTTGTCAAATCTAAAGTATGCGTAAATAGGACAGTAACGAATAATTAAAGTTGGACGAAGTTCTTAAGAGGAGAGGGTTTAATGTGAAGTGAATTATTAAACAACACAATTGTGGTTACATTTAAAAAAAACTCTTCATTTTATTGTGTGACACTATTTTTCAATGACTTTGGAAATGAAAACACATACTTAGAAAGAAATCAAAAAGCAACTGAGCCACTCTAAAATGTTCAGAATCATTTAATTGAAATAACAATTAGAAAAGAGAAAAATTAAGAAGGAATCTCAAGAGGATTTTAATTTTAAGCTGAATTTTTTTTTTAATTTTAATAATTCTGCTTTATTCAACATTTTTTCTTTTCTTCAATGAGTTCAATCTTTTTTCAATAAAAAAAAAAGCCTGTTACAATGAAGTGCAGATTAGGGATAAACCAACAGTATGAAGGAAGGATCTGGGAGATGAAAAGTCTGACATTTAATGGAAGAAAATCTAAGAAAATTTGCTTTTCAATGATAATTTCCAATCATCAACAGTAATAGGAAAATTCTAAAAGTATCTCTGATCTGAAGTCAATCATCATCAGTCAAGGATAAGTGTTTTCAGAAATAATCATTTACTCTATAACTATTTAAGACTCCACAGAAAGGTCAACCAATACAAAATATTTTCATTTCATCTTAAAGCAGTGTTTGTAGAGCCAATTGGAAAGCTAATGAATTGCTTTAGAGAAAACAGTAACTTTTATTGTCTTAATCTGGAAAACTATATCAAAATGCAAAATTTAAAAAAAAAGGTAAAAATGTCTTTAAGGTAATTTTAAATTTTTCAGTTTACTTTCATTAATAGTTTTAAAAACTAGTGATATCAAGGTACCAAAAAAGGCATATGTTACATTTCATATCCCTCAAACACTATGTTCACCTAATAAAACAATATCAAATCAATTTACTGTTATCATGAAAAAACATTATGCCATTCTACAATTTTACACTAAAATATATACTTAGTTTTGTACTAGATGGTAACATCTGAATGGCAATATAAATATGAAGCAAGAATGCCTCGAGGTTTAAATTCAATTTCCTTCAAACATTTATATCAGATCAATTTCCTAGTAAGAAAAAAAAAGCAATTCTATAAATCTATTGAAAAATTAGACAAAAATAAAATAAAAGCAAAAAGACTCTCTCCTAGGCCTTGATTAGGGATTGGCAATGACAAACAGTAGTGTACAGAATTACTTCAATATTACTAAATATACCATTTAACAAGTAGCATCCTTTTAGCTAATACAGTACACTGATTGATTGAATACATGCTGTGACTGAGTATCGAGTAATCAAAATCTGTAAATCCATAAATCATGAAGAATTTTTTTGGTTTCATCAATACAGTAATCCCTCGTTTATCGTGGTTAATGGGGACCAGAGCCCCCCGCAATAGGTGAAAATCTGCGAAGTAGGTTTGGACCCCCTAGGAATTTTCGTATGTGTGTGTGGGTACCAGAATGCTTAAAATATGTATATTTATACTTTATATACAGTATACAGTACATATATACTGTATTTATACAGTATATTTTACTTAAATCTTTTTAATTATAAAACCTTAACATTATACATTCACTCACTCATTCCCACTCGTAGAGGGTTGAGGTTCACTCGAATGCTCTTCTGCTAGAGTCGCTGACGGTGTAGATGGGGTTTTTATCTTGGAGAAAAACATGGTGATGGGTAGTTGCTGTCGCTGTTTTTCTTTTGCTGCAAAATGCCCTTGTTCAAGGCCATAATGCCGTCAACACGGTTGCTAAACTCTACAGCTCGAACCATATTATCGTATATAACTTGTGCAAATCGTTGCAATGCCCTTGCCATGGTATGAACCTAGGAAGCCGTTTCTCTCGCGCATCACGATGAAATAGCGCTGCTTTCCGCAATACGGCCGCCGATATGGCGGTATTTTTGAATTTTTATTTTTCGATGAATATTTTTGAAAAACCCGCGATGCACTGAAGCCGTGAGACTTGAGGCGCGAAATAGCGAGGGATCACTGTATTTCATTCACAAATGGCAAATTTATGTAGCAAAGCATTCCTCTCATAATAGCTTTAAATTTAAAGGCTCGTGGTCAATGAATCTGCAGTAGATTGCACCAGTAAATATTTATGTGGTTCTGTGTTTAACATAGCAATTTTTGACTGCAAAATATTTTATTTTTTTACACTGTTTACTTTATCTCATCAGACTTTTTATGTCTCTGATATTTTACATACCCTTTGCACATGTTGGTTCAATTTATTATTTTCCCAACTGTTCAATTTAGGATGATGATGTGATGCATTAATTACTAGTTAAATTAGTATTGTGTTAATACTACATTCACACTCTTACCTTCTCTTTCGATATAGTACATAAATAAATAAATAAATAAAATAAACAACTTTGCTTCAAACTTTTAACTGGTGCTATCTGATGGTTCAGATGGAAACTATACTTGGGAGCAGAAAAATCGCACAGTTGCATTTTTGTACTTTTTTTTTTGTATTTTCCTTGCAATTCGCAATTATTTTTTTTAATCAAACTAATGTCAATTTAAAGATCGTTTCATCACTTATCCAATGATACCACTTAAGTGGGTATTGTTCCTTCAACACCAAGAGAATAACAACAAGAGAATACAACACCCTTTCCAGGTAGCGCTTCTGCAAGACTTACTGCAGCAATAAAGGATTAATTGTAAAAAATACCGAAACATGCACATATCAATGCTGAGCCTGACAGGAATTCTCGCAAAAACGCCTGCATTCATCACAAGAAAATGGATACTTCATCCGAAGAAGCTGCTGAAATTGTTGCTCTACTCGAAGCAGGGCAAAATCAAAGTCAAGTGGCCCCTCAACTGAACATGAGCCGGCACGGCATACAACATGTATACCAGAGATATCAGGAGACTGGTGGATACGTACGGTGACAAGGATCTGGCCGCCATCGTGCTACTTCTCAGCGGGATGATTGCTTTCTTGTCACGAGTTCACTGCGAAATCGGCACTTAACTGCAGTTGAACTGGGACAGCAACTTCAAAAAGCTCGCAATGTCACTGTTAGTCGGTGGACAGTAAGAAGAAGGCTCTCCGAAGGAGGTCTGACTGCACACAGACCAGCAATCTGTCCAAATTGACCACAGCCCACCGACAAGCCCGTCTCCAGTTTACTGGAGAGCATGTAAACTGAGCATTAGACCAATAGACAGATGTCCTATTCTCAGACGAATGCAGGATATTCCTACATGGCAACGATGGACGTCGAAGGATCTATAGAGGACTTTCAGAACGAATCGTTCCGTGCTGTATCAGTGAATGAGTCCCATATGGCAGGGGTTCGTGCATGTTCTGGGGAGGAATTTCCATGGAAGCGAAAACTAGATTATTTTCATCGCCGGGCTGGGTGGTGGCTCTTGAACACGAGGACTGACGTCCCAACGTTACATAGAGGAAGTACTGGAGAAGCATGTCATGCCATTTGCAGGGTTTATTGGCGACAACTTCCTGTTTATGCACGATAATGACAGGCCTCACACCGCGGCAATTGTACGCCAATATACTTGCAAGAAGTGAATATTCCGGTATGGATTGGCCAGCTCGTAGCCCCGATCTCAATCCGATTGAGCATTTATGGGAGGAGCTAAAGCGAAGAGTTTGGGCAAGAAGAGTGCCTCCTATGAGTCTTCAAGAGCTGCAACTCACAATTTGTGAGAAGTGGGAAGCCATACCACAAGATATTATCATCACATTGATAACCTCGATGCAAAATCGGAGGAGGATCGTAATTAAGGCTAGAGGAGGGAATACCCGTTATTAATAAAGATTGTTTTACGGAGGGTTGTTTACAATCTATGGCAGTGGTGGCCAACCTTAAGCATACCATGCGCCAATTTTCTCACAGACGAGTTCAGTTGCACCATACAACTCAATTTTAACAACCAAAAAAAAACAAACAAAAAAAAACGACAATCCTATTTTCACAACCAAAAATAAAAATAAACCAACCGAAAGGATGCAATGCGCCACTTGTTATCATCCAATGCGCCACGGTTTGGCCACCCCTGATCTATGGTAACGATTTGGATTCGGCAGAGGCGTAGCGTGGGTTTCAGCCGCCCGGGGCAGAGGCCAAATTCACCGCCCCTTTATTTAGGTATTTAAATCCAAAAGGCTCCAAAATTTACAGGTATTTACGGATATGTAAATTACGTAACTATTAACGAATTTATGGGTTTAAATAACGTAATTACGTAACCCGTTATTTTTATAAAAAAAAATGGATATGTAATTCTGAATAAGTCATATTATAATATTCACTATTCAGATATATCTATTCATTATTCATTGAATTAGCACTATACCCTAATCTAATTAGTATAGGTACAAAGATTTTGGTTATTACTAAGTACGTAAATATTCCATACTTCTTCAATTCAACTCTCTTATAATTACTATTATTATTAAACATCTTCATTAACACACAAAAATAAATATAATAACATATACAGTAAAACCCCGTTATTACGCTCGTCAAGGGACCGTGACCTACAAGCGTAATAAGCGTGATAGCGCTATAAACGGGGAATGATTTATATGATGCGGAAACATTTAGACACCATTTTACAGGAAAGATACTTGATTCTGAAATAGATATAGTGCAAATGTGAGCTTATTTCCTATTAAAAAAATCTTTGATTGTGGTTTGCCGTGTGTGTATGCTACTGTTATAAATTATGACATTTTGAATGCGGTTCAAGAAACTATTAACATCAATTGATATTCCACTAGGAGCAATACAAATATATTTTCGGAGCAGTTTCAGTGCACTGCCCGCTATTTCACGCGCCTTTTCTTGAATGATTGGGTCACTTAATGGCACTGATGCATCACGGGACTGATGAATCCATTCAATTAGAATTTCCTCGGCATCTTCACATTTTCCACACTACTTTTTTACGTTTGCAACCATCCTTCGCTGAATTGATAATTCCATTCTTATTTTTTATTATTGTTCTCAGACTGGATCAGGGAATTCTTAGATTCTGCGAAAACCTTCCGATTTAGTGTAGAATTCTCGCCGTACTTACGAAGAATTTGCAATTTTTCACTTATAGAAAGGGATTTCCGCTTCGACATTTTGCACTAACTTACTGTATCGCAGACCCGCACTTCAAAGAGTTCAAAGATTCCCTCCTACCAGGGAAAGAAAAGATTCGTTACAGTGTTACATTTCTTTTCGATACAAAATTTCCGATATAAAAAAGCGCTACAAGCGGGATTTGAAGCGTTATAAGAGGGTAAAAGTATACAGAGTTATATAGAAAATTCCAGGGACCGCATGAAAGGAGCGTAAAGAACGGGATAGTGCTATAAGCGGGAGCGTAATAACGGGGTTTTACTGTATATTTATTCTAAAATGCAAATTTTCAAGGAGAAAATCGTCTTTTAGTATAGTGATAGAAAGTATGAAATGGGAATAATTTACAAGATGGATTGTATGAATTGCAATGCATTTTATCTGGGGGAAAGTAAAAGAACGAGTTCTTGAACATGGTTAATGTACAAGAAATAAATTGGTAGAAAAATCTGAAGTGGCGGAACATTGTATTTAGAAAAAAACGCATTGTATTAATAATGAGATCAAAATTTTATGCGTTGGAAAAGATACGAAAATAAGAAAAATAATTGAAAGTATGTATATCAGAAATACGAGGGAGAAAATTTAAATAGAAATGATGGTGTTGAAGTCAATTCTTGTATCGTAGGATTAGCTAAAGAGTTGGTACAAAAATTATATTTAGGTTGCAATAATAAGGTTGTGATTGATGAATTAGATTGTTAAAAGAATCCCACCCAAAACATCATGTAAAATAAGTTGCCAAGACTCACATGCTCATAACGCTTTCACTGTTAAAAAGATATGAGATCTCATGTAGAGCCAAGCCCCTAACTCTACAAGGCCTAACTCTAAAAACCCTATATCTTGGTCAAAAAGTATGGATTGGCCGTTTCGTGGCTTTCGTGAGCAGACAATCCCATGGAGTTATGTAAATGATATGGAGTATGCCAAGGCATACTTTTTGACCAAGATAGTAAGGTTTCTAGAGTTAGGCCTTGTAGAGTGAGGGGCTTGGCTCTACATCAGATCTGATAAACTTTTTAACAGTGAAAGCGTTATGAGCGTCTTGGCAACATGAAATGTTTTGAGTGGGATGAAATAATTCCATGAAACGGCCAAGCCATACTTTTTTACCAAGATATACGGTTTTTAGAATTAGGGCTTGTAGAGTTAGGGGCTTGGCTCTACATGAGATCTCATATCTTTTTAACAGTAAAAGCGTTATGAGCATGTGAGTCTTGGTAACTTATTTTACATGAAATGTTTTGGGTGGGATTTCATTTCTTTTTGTAAGATGATATCGGATAACTTTTTAACAGTGAAAGCATTATGAGCATGTGAGTCTTGGCAACTTATTTTACATGAAATGTTTTTGGTGGGATATACATATCAGAAATTGTTATATAATAAAGAAGCAGAACCCCCTTTATGAGGGGGGTTGGAGGGTGAAAGTTACAGATTTCTTAATTTTTGTTGTTGTTTGCATGCTAAACCTAGCCTGCATACCCAATTTCAGCTTTCTAGGACTTCAGGAAGTACCCTAGAGGTTTTGATGATGTCAGTCAGTCAGTCAGTCAGTGAATCATGGACGAAATCGACATATTTTAGATATTAATAAAATCCAAAGTATAAAAGCTAGATAAATGAAACGTAGCATATTTCATTAGTCTGCTAACTGCATCTTGTCCTGAAAATTTGAGCTCTCTATTTAGGCCAAATTCATTGAGGGTTCGACGTATTTCAGATCTTAATAAAATCCAAAGTATAAAAGCTAGATAAATGAAACTTAGCATATTTCATTAATATGGTAACTGCATCTTATCCTGAAAATTTGAGCTCTCTAGTATTATCCAGGCCGAAGCTATGAGGGTTCGATAATACATAACCAGACCCCCCCCCCCCTTTATGAGGGATTGGAGGGTGAAAGTTAAAGATTTCTTAATTTTGTTGTTGTTTGGGTGCTAAACCTAGCCTGCATACCAAATTTCATCTTTCTAGGACTTCAGGAAGTACCCTAGAGGTTTTGATGATCATGAGTCAGTCAGTCAATGAGTGAATCAGTGACGGAATCGACGTATTTTAAGTATTAATGAAATCCCAAAGTATAAAAGCAAAATAAATGAAACTTAGCGTATTTCATTAGTCTGCTAACTGCATCTTATCCCGAAAATTTCAGCTCTCTAGTATTATCCAGGCCGAAGCTATGAGGGTTCGAAAATACGACGAAACGCTTCCAGAAAAGGTACGTAGTGCCCTTCCTGCCTTCGGCTCGTCTTGGCGGGGGCACTGCCATGCCTCAGATTTGATTATTATTGGAAAATTTTAAGCTCTATTCTGGTAATTGTTATTAACAACTAGTTAATATTATGTAGCATGTAGTCTGAGATTGTTAAGAATATGGCAACTAATTCTGTAGTTAGGCTTGAAAAAGAAGAGACGATTTTCTCCTTGAAAATTTGCATTTTTTTAGAATAAATGTATATATTATTATACACTTAACCCTCTGCTATAGCGCATTCCGCTATAGCGTTTAATTACTATCGCGCATACTTAAAAAGCTGCCCAAATACCTTTATCGAGCCCTAAATGACTGCTACAGCGCACCCTGGTTGGTCGAAAAAATTCAAATATTGCGGGCTTCGCAAGTGAGTAGATTCATTCAGTGATTGGTCAGGACATCACGGGTGATCTGAGTGCTGATTGGCCAAAGCCCCAGGAGTGGCCGCCATATTGTCATGAAGTCACGGGCTATCTGAAGCGAAGAAATAGATTTAAAACAAGCAGTAGATTTAATTGTGAACTGTTGGAATAATGTGACACAAAAAACAATTCATCACGCTTGGCGTAATATTTTGGAGGGCTTACCTGAGGCCCGCCATGGGAATGTGGACGGTGAGCCACAGTCAGTGCAGGCTGAGATTCCGCCAGCTGTGGAAGAGGCACGACAAGTCCCTGGAGCTGGTTTTGCTAACACAATAGAAGACGACATTCTAGAAATGATACGGCCAGCCCCTGTTACTGCTGCTGAAATCATAGAAGAAGTGAATCTGGCACAAGAGGACAACAGCGAAGGAGAAGAGGAGGGTGGTGGTGGTGATGATGCGTGAGGGACTCAGCATGACTAACATCAAGGAACTCATTGACTTGGGTGTCAGGATGCGTCACCTCCTTGAACAAGATATTACCATCAACATTGAGGCAAGGTATTCCTTTGTTATGAAACCACTGGAAGGTTATGACGAACAGTATCATGCCCACATCAACTCCCTCCAGCAACGCCAGATAACAGACTTCCTACGCCGTCGCACCGAGGCTCAGCCGGACCCTCAACCAGGACCATCCAGTGAACCTCAGCTGGATGAGTCTGAGGATGATTTTGAGGGTCCCTTCCAGACTCCCGCTGCTGCTGATTTCCTCGACGAGATAGAACGTCGAAGGGGTGGCCAGTAAGACTCCACCTCAGCCTCGGAACCCCTTCAACCCACCCAAGCCCCTCATCGTTCACAAAAAGGTTAATAAAACGGGCTATTATGTTATGTTTTTATTATTTATGTAACCGTGATTTTTTTTAATTTCCAGAATTGGTTTGTAATTAAAGTAATTTTATTAAAAAGAGGTCAAAATAGGGTAAATTAGGAGTAAAATTTGAGGTCGGGAAACCAATAAGAATTATTACCATAAGTTCTTCAGTTCGGCTATCGCGCTTTCGGCTGTAGCGTGGCAATGGCGGCACCAATAGCGGAGGGTTAGGTATGTTTATTTTTGTGTGTTAATGAAGATATTTAATAATATTACTAAGTATACTAAGTATAAGTAATTACTTACAAAATTGACCGTATAGTAAAAAGTAAATACTTCTAACTAGCAGGAAAACAAAAATAAAAATTGTAATACTCACTTGGGTTTGTTCACCACGAATATTCAGCGAGAATTCATTCGGCTAAAACGGATAGGAGGGTACAAGCCTATCGCAGTGTTCGGAAGGATACGTGGCGGAGCGAATTAGCCTAAGAAACAACTTACATGCTATTGAGTTCCGAAGGAACGAATCGTCGATTCCGATTAGCTATAGGTTCGAGAAGTTAGATTTACTTAGCTGCAGGATGTATCTTTTGGTAAATTTCGAAAAAATTTGGCCCTTTCTAATTTTTTTCCGATTCGGAAAGTAGTTCCAAAGCGGCCATTACCTCGAAGGCTTGTAAACTCATCTCCGGTTTCACCATTCATTCTTTCATATAAAGAAGAGTTCAAACATCTGCAATATCAGTCGTCCAATTCACACTGACTCAATTATACTGCTACAATTCATGATTTTCTTTCCTTACAAAAGGAAACAATACAAAGTAGCGAAAGGAAGGAAGTCGTGAGAAACAAAAAAATAAAAAAGAGAAAAAAATAAGAAATTAATAAGAGTTAGAAATAAAGTGAACTAATCAAAATAAAAACAAGGGAGAAATTCATAATAAACAGCGACAATATTCAGCGAGAATTAATTATTAAATGGTTCAAATTTTTAGTTCCTATTCCAGGATATTATTATTATTTATTATGAAATTTTGCCGCCCCAAAAAAGTGCCGCTCGGGGCAGACAGCCCCCACCGTGCCCCCCCACGCTACGCCACTGGGATTCGGGTCTATTTCCCAGAAATTCCCTTTCTCCACCAACAATCATGCTCTATTTGATGGCCATGAGATACTGCTATCGCTCTGCAGTGCAGTTTCCATTGCAGGAGACTACTGCGAAGAACGGGAAGACTTATACGTTGCCACTCCTGCTGACAACATTTCCAGAGTCCATCCAATGAACGAGGACGTCGTCTTCCCAAGGCTCGTTTTAATAGTCCAAATGTGCAAAAATCCATGGGCGATGTGTCTGGAGACTTCACTGGTATCTGGTAAACGGTATAGCCTGGATTCCGGTTTGCTGTTCCATTCGTGTCAGAAAATTCTGGGTTAACGTATAGCTGGAAGCCTTGTCTTGGTGGAGACGGACCTTGGAAACGTCGTTTCTGTAAAGAGCAGGTAGTTCCTGTGTACAAATTGTTGTCAGTTCGTGATCCTGATAGTACGCAGAATTCACCTTTACATTTTGAGCCAACCTCCGTATCTGTAGCTTGCCTTGATAGGAATAACCCGCAACGATCATGAATCCCTTCGAAAAAGTTTCACGACATTCTCTGTACCAATTTGGAAACGATTTGGCTCCCACTTGGCGATAGAAAATCGTCCTTGGTTTATTGCAGTCCGACAGATAAACATATGCTTCGTCCAATGTGGCCACATACTTCCATTTATCCCCAGCGAGATGTCATTCATACAGTTTTCTGCAATTTGTCTTACGTTCTGAAATGTGCTTTGGTAAGAGCTTGTGAACCTTGCTTTTATGTCTCTTTTGAAGTCCCAAATCATTATGGATAATCTTGTTTACGATACGAAGAGATGTTCCTACCTTCGCACCAATGGTCCTTTGGGTCGCTGGATTGTTCCCCGTCACCATTTTCTTGACTTTCTGAATGACAGTCTTTGTGCGACTTATAGGTGTCCTTGGATTTGCTTGCTTTTCAGTCCCGGAAATCTGTCCTGTACGGGCCAAACCAACACCAGCCAACACAGTATGAACTCCTTTCTTCGAAATGGTGAAACCTCTTTTTCTATAAGCCGTAATTATTGTGGAATAACTAAATTTCGCGTTGGAAAGGGCTGTAAAGTACCCTTCCCAAAACTGTGACACTTTCGGCGGCATTTCTCCGAACAAACTAACCCGCACCCCTCCACACTAATCTTTAAGTACTCACCTGTACGCTTGCATAAATTTGCATACCTACTGTGATTGGTTGCGGCGTCACGCGCCATGCAAATCGTTACCATAGATTGTAAACAACCCTCTGTATAACTGTTTTGCATTGAATTTTGTTTTAATCACCACTCCCCAGGCTGTAAGAAAACGACGTTTTCCTATGGGCTAGGCGATTCCTCCAAAACGCAGTCTGCTGACATGCAATACCCACTTAAGTGGTATCATTGGATAGGTGATGAAACGATCTTTAAATTGACATTAGTTCAATTAAAAAAAAATTTGCGAATCGCGAGGAAAATACAAAAAAACGTACAAAAATGCAACTGTTTGATTTTTCTGCTCCCAAGTGTATCTATTGCCAAGTTACATACTGAAGCACTTCAAATTTAAGTAAATATTATATCGCATGAATTTACAATTTGTGAATGTAGTACTAGCAGTGCACTAATTTTACTAAAAACCTTTCCCCCCCCCCCCCGGAGATCAGCATTTATTATAGTTTGAAAAGTTGTGATAAAGGACTTGTTAATACAATTGTAACACACTTAATTTTATGGTAAGTTAAATGAGATTTTTTTTTTACCTTTCCTCCAAGCTCTCTCCAAGGTAAGAGATTCGAATGATGTTCATATGGGCCCACAAATACTATCTACAAGAAATTCAGCATGTAATTAAAACAACAGAAATCACATACATAAAAAATGTAGTTTGCATAATAATATTCTGAAATAATCTTTATTAAAATATTATATCTAACTAGAATGTAAGTCACGCAAAAGCCATCCTAATCCTCAATCTGGATTAATATTTAACACAATGATATTGTGTTATATTTATTGTATTAATATTTAATACAATATTTCAAACTCCATTAGAAATCTTTAACAAAGGACGTAAGGTAGTAATTTCTCTATCTTACAATAATATGTAGCTCACTTTTCTTGAAATCATGGATTAAAGTACTCCACTGAGTAAAAATACATTCTTAAAACTTTATAGCCCATAAACTTTATCTTGGTTGTTTATCAGACTCATTAGAAAAGTAAATACTCATCATCTAATTCTATGAAATATCTCTTCAGGCAACAAAATTAAATAAGTTTTCAGAAAACAATGTAGTTTTTAAAGCTTAATTAAAAAAAAAAGATACCTTTATTGAATTGATTTTTTTTATTAACACTGAATATCCTAGAAAGGATGGCATATATTCTACTCCTATTTTGCTGAGTAGAAGTTGTTATTGCTGAAAAAGCAATAATCACATGAAAAATTCAATTGCTGAAAATTATTAGCATTAGATTTTAATTAGTAAAATTAATGCTTTTAACATTGCGTATATACAAGTTAAATCAATGTGGTTAATCAATTAGACCCATATGAATTTGAAATTAAATAAACAACTGACAATATCTTTTATGATGAAGAGACATTTCTATTAAATAAGCCTGATAATCACAACTACTTGGGATGTCAATGGAGTTTTCATAAAATTTTCATCAAACTGCTAATTTGTAAAGAACAGACATTTAGATGAATAAATAAATACATATTTCTTAATTAAGAATACCATATTCAAAGTCCATATGCACAAGAAAAAAATTATTGGAAACATATTTGGAAATTAATAGTTTTATAGCATTTTTGTAAATAGAATATTTATCACTGATCTGAAACACCAAAAAACTGCAGGAATTGGACAACTGATAGTGGACAAAAAATAAATACTATAGTTATTGTTTGAATGGATTCACATTGAGCTGAAGAAAAGCATGCTGAATAATTTCAATGTAAGCTGATTTAGAAAGGATATGGTGGCGTAAGTTAAACAGATCACAAAATTATAGTAAATAACTGAATGGGCATGTATTCCAATAATAAAATATAAATTGAAGATAAGAAAGAAAGTGGCAGGTCCTGATGGATAGATATTCTGCAGTGAAGAGGTTTACAGTTCAAGTGGGTTCCCCTAAAATCACATGAGAATTACAAACGAATGGGAAGTGATCAGACAAACTGAATCAAGGCAAAAGTGGCAATCGAGGCACTTAAATAAAGCTAATAAATTCAGTTGCTCTCTTTGCTTTTTCAAATACCATGGAATGATCTTCTATATACAATGCTACCAAATAAAATACATTTAAATAAATGATAATGAATTACTGGCAATTTTACACTACGACAATACTGGGCGCTGATCCAATGCATTTTGATGAAACATCTTCATAGAAAATATCCTGAACTCCCTACTGATAGCTGGCAATTACGCAACAACAATGTAAGGGCTCAACATTTCATGTTTAGTACTGTAAGAAAGTTTTAATTGAAGAAGAATATTTTGTATATATCACACCCTACTAATCTTTGATTTCATATCACAAGACTTCTTATTTCTAACTTTTTAAATCCAGCCCATGAGGAACTAATGTTTCATCACCAATGAACCCGAACAAAGCATTGCAGGTGACCTCAACAATACTACAAAAAAAATCAGGAACACACATCCAGAAATTGGCAGAAATACATAGCATTATAAAGAAGTACTTCAAAAAAAAAGATAATAACTTCTTTACAAAAATGAATAAAACTTGAGGGATAAAAATCTGTTTCAATTTGTTTTAAATTTGTTGCATACTGGATTAAGGTAGACAAAGTTATGTTAGGTGGCATACTAGGAATGAAAATCGCATTCAGACATGAAAGATCCTATATACATGTAAATCTATAGACTCTAAAGTCAAACAATTTAAATAAATAAATAAACAAACTACAATTGTTGACATGATTTTTTATACTTTAAGAATAAATGATACCTTTTATCAGAAATAACTTACAGGGGATTGTTTTAACTTGAGTACATGAATAAGTTTATGAACTGCTGCTGTACATCCACTTCCAGTGAAAATAACAGAATCATATTCACTAGCATTAACAGCATTTCGTATTATGTCCCTAAAAATAAAAAGAAATTAATACAAGAAAATATTTCTAATCGATAAAAGTTAGATATTTTACAACTTCTATTTCCTTTTTTTTCACTAGGGCCAAATTCTGTTAAAAAAAAAAAAAAAAAAACCAAAGGACAGAACAGGGGAAGGGGTATTTTTTTTTTTTTTTACTAAGTACTATGAATGAATTATTCATAGTATTAATATGAATAATATTAATAATGAAATGAGAGGCTTCTAATGGCAACTGAACTTGGGCTTTGAAAGCAACATACACCGAGTTATCTTTGCATTAGGACCCCCCCCCCCAGATTTGTATATTTGGAGTGATAAAAAAACTACCATGTGATATAAACATTACATGCAGCCAATGTAAATAGGCACAACTCCTCTTATTATGAAATTAGTAAAGGTTTGCTAGTGATGAAGAAATGTAACAACAAAAGCCAATTCGACCCTGGAGCATTTCGGAATTTCGGAAACAGACACACTTGTTGGCTGCTTCCCCCTTGCCACTGTATCAAGTGTGTATCAGGACTGGATTAGCCATGAACAGACATCCAGCAAAAGGGATCACATTGGTCAGTCACACATGATCCTAGGGATGAGTGATGGCTATCATGACTGGTATCTCAGAAATGATGTACAACAGTCACACAGCTCACCTATCAGTACAATAGCGGTGCAGTTCAGCTCATTTCCACATGTACCATGTGCCTTACCTGGCTTTGGCTAGGGTTCTATAGTTGGAATACAAAGAAGTATGAGTGCGACAACCAGATATTGTAAACAATGCCTCACATGGGTTATGGAAGATATTATCAATGGACCCTTGGCAGATGGCGGAAGATTGTCTGAAATGATGAATCCCATTCCTTGCTGCAGCATGCTGATGGCTGGGTATGCATTTGAGGTAAACAGCATGAGGCTCTATTCTTGGTTGCATGGTTAGGGTTCAACAGACAAATGGAGGGAATGTTCTATTCTCAAAAGGCATGACTTTGGCTCATTGGTTATCTTTCCACTGAATGGTGAATGCTAGAGATTTGTTAGCCAATCATCTCCATCCCTATCTGCAGAAGATCTTCAGACCACAGTGCCATCTTTCAACAAAACAAGGAATCTTAACATCCAGCTTAAATAACAAAAGTGGTTGGAGAAACACCACAACAAATTCACCACATTTCTTTGGCCTCTAAACTCCCTACTGTATCCCAATTTAACTCGTGTGAACTGGTGATACTCCCCCAGCTGTTAGAGTGAACTGACAGAGGACATCAGTTGTATTACACATGGAAAATGTGCGACACCTTGTGGAATCTGTTCCTAGATGTCCGAGAGCCATGACTGCATACAAAGGTAGACCAAATCATTATTAGGTGGGTGTTTCTAAAGCAAAGGCAACTCAGTGTATATTTATCAAATTTGACAAATTATTAGAATTTACCTTAGAAATATAGGTAAGACAATAAATAATATTACTAATAAATTCTGACCTTGCTTCATGACGAAATAACGTAGACTGTAAAGATGTTACAGTTGTTGTTGTATGGGTGTTTCCATATGTGGGTAAAACTTCTGTTTGAATGTAGTTTTCAAAGAATGATAATGACCTGAATTAAAAATTAAGAAAAACATTTTCATAATTTGTTTGAATCAATTTATTGATACTATTCAAACTTTATAGCAATCTTTATTCAACATCATGGTTTTAAAATGTTCAAATTTGAATACAGTAAAACCCCGTTATTACGCTCCTGCTTATAGCACTATCACGTTCTTTACGCTCATTTTATAAGGTCCCTGGAATTTTCTATATAACTCTGTATACTTTTACCCTCTTATAACGCTTCAAATCCCGCTTCTAGCACTTTTTTTATAGCGGAAATTTTGTATCGAAAAGAAATGTAACACTGTAAAGATTCTTTTCTTTCCCTGGTAGCAGGGAATCTTTGAACTCTTTGAAGTGTGGGTCTGTGATATAGTAAGTTAGTGCAAAATTTCGAAGCGGAAATCCCTTTCTATAAGTGAAAAATTGGAAATTCTCCGTAAGTACGACGAGAATTCTACACTAAGTCAGAAGGATTTCGCAGAATCTCTAGGAATTCCCTCGTCCAGTCTGAGAACAATAATAAAAAATAAGAATGGAATTACCAATGCAGCGAAGGGTGGTTGCAAACGTAAACAAGTAAAGTGTGGAAAATATAAAGATGCCGAGGAAATTCTAATTGAATGGATTCATCAGTCCCGTGATGCATCAGTGCCATTAAGTGGCCCAATCATTCAAGAAAAGGCGCATGAAATAGCGAGCAGCGCACTAAATCTGCTCCGAAAATATATTAGTGTTGCTCCTAGTGGTGTATCAATTGATGTTAATAGTTACTTGAGCCGCATTGGAAATGTCATAATTCATAATAGTAGCACACACACAAGGCAAACCACAATCAAATATTTTTTTAATAGGAAATAAGCTCACATTTGCACTATATCTATTGCAGAATCAAGTATCTTTCCTGTAAAATGGTGTCTAAATGTTTCCCCATCTCATAAATCATTTCCTGTCTATAGCGCTATACCGCTTATTATGCTTGCAGGTCATGGTCCCTTGACGAGCGTAATAACGGGGTTTTACTGTACTTTCTTAAATTATGAATAATTACTATAAGTAATTTTATTTATTTACTTTCTTACCTTCCAGAAGCAGTATAATCACAGTAAACAACTGCAAATAAAAATGAAAAGATCAATTGTAGTTAGCATTTCTGCAAGTGCAAGGTTTTAATACAATTTGCCATTCTAAATTATGTTTTGATTCTTTAGCTTCTTTTATTATGTTTATGAATTTTAGTTAAGAATTCCTATTTAAGGAAGTGTTAATAAAAAACAAATATTTTGTCATTATTTAAGCAAATATTTTTTTCTTTCTAAAAACTAGCTTTAGAGTTTCAGCATTGATTTAAGTACATTTTATATTGTGATGAGTTTTTACATTTATATTTATTTATTTATCCTGTGTGTTCTCTTTTAACTTATTCATTTATATATCTAATCAAAATCACTTGTACAATTTCAAATTCCAAAAGTTAACGGTTATTTCTGTTTTGTTTACTTTTAAATCCCAACGGCTGCAAGGGCTCCCATCATGCACCTTAATTTAAATCCTTCTGTTAATTTCAGTTATTATTTAAACCTTCCAATCATCTGTTAAAGCCCTCCAGCCAATGAGTAATCACTGTAAATAAATCTATAAAAACCCTTACTTTCCCTCAATAAATGAGAACCCGTTCAGATCTAGTATCAGTCTTGTTCTACCTTCTTCCACGAACCAGGACACCAACAAAAATCACCACAATATTTCACAAAGCAAAAAGTGTGTTGTATACTAAATCTTCTTTATTTCATCACCCAACAACACAGAACATTCTGAAATTAAGGATTTAAACATGTGGGGCTGTTATTCTGCAAATGAAAAAATAATATTTTTTTTTAACTGATGGAGAAGGACTGAAACACACAAAACAATCATTTCTAAAGATCACTCACAAAACCTTCCAAGTGATCGACTGTCTTCACATATGAATCCAAAGAGGATTCAACTCGTTTGTTTGTTTCACTGAGAGAAAAATAATGGAGATGAATGTTTTGATAAATTATAAAAAGATGATAAAGAAAAATGTTTGTTTGACAAAACCTGATTTTTTAAATTTCGAATATTTTTTTGTAATCTTTAAATTTTGTAAATAACTTTGATAACTCTTACCACTCACATTGTTCTACACTGACAAGTAAAGAAATATGAAATTATATAAGAACAATAAATGACTAAAAAATAAAATAAAAGCAAAATTGAATGAACACTTCCAATCGACTTTAGTAATCTCAATGACTCTTCCTTGACTGGTTATTACTGAATTCATCTTCTTGCCTCTCTCTCTTTCTCTTTTCAATTCCTTTACATAATTACATTATGACAAGTTAAAGGGTTTCTCCCAGAAATGTCAGAAGTTTCAGATCTTTTAAACATTCTGTTTCAAGAATCTGAATAAGTCAGTTTTGAGACATCACCTCTTGTCAGATAGGATTGATCTTAAGTCTAAACTTGTAAGTTTCTGCAACGTAATTTTATAAAGCAAAAATGAGAGAAAAGTGACCAGAGTTAATCTGATAATTTCCAATCAATAGAACTTTTTTTCTTTGCTTTTCCATATTAATTCCCTTTTCAAGTTTTTTTTTTTTTCTTTTTACATACATCCAGATGTCAAACCTATCAAAATTATATGAACTTCAAATACATAATCATAAAATTTATATTTTCTTCTTAAATTTTAAATTACTGCCATGTTTAACATATATGGCAATTCATAAATTTTCTATTTATTTATTTTATTTTTTTGATGTATGTTTGTAAAATCCTTTCCTAATTTATAAAAATTAGAGAATGATTTTTTTTTTTCAACTGATAATATTCATTAGCTAAAGAAAACCAAGCTTGTGTTACGTAGATATCTATTAGTAAAATGGTCAAATAAAATCTTAAAAAAATAAAAAACTTTTTCCTAATCTATTTTGAATTTATTAAGATTGAAAGACATAGTTTTCTATTAGAATGACTACAGGGTATTAAGTTACACATTAATAATGAGTACCAGTTATTTTATTCTTTTGATATTTTTAACTCATTCTGTTCTTAAGAAATCATTATTGTAAAATGATTTTTACAGTTAAGATTAAGGAAATAATTTACTCAATTTCAGTTTAGGACAAAAATGTTTGAAAGGAGCCTAATAATGAAATTTGCTTGCTTTTTTTTGTAATGGGGGTTTATGTAGAGAATGAAAATTGATATGAAGCTAAAGTTGGTTAGTTAATTTCATTATATTTCCTAAACGCTTGTATTGATTAATCATTTTTAGCAAAAATATTTTAAAGCAAATTAAAGTTTCACATTACCATAAATTATCTTATGCAAAAGAAAGGGATAAAGTAGATATAAATCCAAAGAAATTGGTAAGATTCCTATAAAATATAAAAATACTAAAATTACTTATTTAATTTGCGTTGACATTATAAAATGTCAGGATATTTCAGCCTGCTGGCAGGCTTTTCTCAACTGTGATATTGGTAGGGAATGAGAGGTTTAAATAGTTTTTGACGATATTATTAGATAGTTCACTATTAATTGTGGGAGAACTGGTGATGTGCCAAGGCTTCTACAAGGTGAGGGAGAAAATAAAATTGGCATTGTCTATTATTTGAATTTGCTCAAAGTTAGGTGTGTGGGAAGTTGTAATACTGTGTTGATATAATATAGATTTGTATTGATCCTTATTCATATAATTTGTTTTGTGCTGTTTCAATCTTTTTTTTACAAAGATTGAGCCATGTAACCAATATATTTTTTATTACAGCCGGAACATGGGATGGCATAAACTATTTTATTTTTGGTTTGAATATCCACTTTGTTGTTGGATTTGGGATAATTCATTTTATTGTTGGCTTTGTTGATGACCCGGATGCTGTGTTTTTTAAAAGTTGTTGGATATTACGATTAATTCCTTGTAGGTAAGGAATGACTGCATAATTGTGGAGTTTTTGTGTATTTAGGCTTTGGGTTTTAGGTTTAAAGTGTTTAGCTTTGTTGAAACTTTTATCAAAGAATTTAAAAGGATAACTAGACCAAGTGAAAATTTGATTTAGGTAATTTATTTCCTTATGGAGCAGTTCCCTGGATGGGGATAGTTTAAAAGCTCTGAAAGTAATTAAATAGAATATTAGCTTTAGTGTGTTTCGGGATGTTGGAATGGTAGTTTACTATATTATTGGCATGAGTAGGTTTTCTGTAAACAGATATTTGTAACTCATTACTGTTTCTGGTTATTTGGCAATCTAAAAAAGGGAGTGAATTGTTAATTTCTTTATCCATTTCAAATTGGATTGAGTCATTTAGGCTATTGATATTTTCTATTATGTTCTGTAGGTTATGTTTTTTGGCCACGGCAAATATGTCTTCAGCGTATCTGTAGTATAGAGCAATGTGATTTTGGGAAGTTTCGATAAATTGGTATTTGATATGTTTCATGACATAGTCAGCCATTGAAGCAGAGGCCGCTATGCCCATGAAAACGCCTTTATTTAACTTGTAAATTGTTCTTGGTACTTGAAATATTGATTATTTAGAAGAATGTCCGGCAAAACTCCGAACGGTGGTCCCAAATTATGAAACCTCCGAACGCGGTCCCAACGTTGTTATTAATGAAACATAGTGTATTGTTGTTTAAAAATCACTTTAAACGTGCCCTGCAGGGCCCCCACAAGGTGGGGGTGGGGGGGTCAGTTGGTCCTACAACACCGGGCCCGGGCTGAGATCTGCAGTATGTTTACTATGACCGCATGTAAGATTTCTGAAGATGTCATTTTTTTTTTGGTTGTCGATTCGGAGATTGTTTTTTTTTTAGTCTGAGGTGACCGCGGCTCTTGGAGTATACTTGAGGTAGCCCTTATCTTACAAAAGTCTGCCCATCCCTACTGTAGAAGTATGAAATCGTGTGGTATTTTCGCGATATTTTTGGCTAAGAATTTATGATTTTGTTCATAACATTGGGGGGGGGGGAGGCCCGGTATTGCATTTGGTACCTGGGCCCGGAATTTGACGTGAGGGGGCCTGGTGCCATGGCTTGTAGATCACAAGCACCAAGAGTAATAACGCTTTAGTCAAAAGTCGCACATATTCGGACAATACTTAAATATGTTGAGCGAAAACTATACGATTTGATGTGTAATAAATCTGGCTATGTGTTATCCTTCAGTCATGCTGTTATCAGTCATTAAAAAGGTTTTCATAATTTGGGACCGCCATTCGGAGTTTTGCCGAATGTCCACTTGTTGGATAAAGGTATGGATATCAATTCTATGTTGTGTTATGAGGGCCTGATGGTCTATAAGTTTAATTATAGCTTCTTTAATTAGTTAGTGGTCAAAGGAGTCATGCAGGTTAATGACATCCAATGAGATGAGGATACGTTCATTTTTGATGAATTGCTGTTGCTGTAATAGTTTTTGTTTTAAAACTATTTAAACCTCCCATTCCCTATCAATATCACAGTTGAGAAAATCCTGCCTGCAGGCTGAGACACCCTGACATTTTATAATGTTTTCATACGACGCAAATTACATATGTAAGTTATCTTAGGTTGAATTCTTAATAAAACAAGTGTAGAATTATTAATAATAATAATAATAAAAACTATGAAACATACCGTTTCTGTATCCAAATGGACTGACAAACTTTGCCTCCTTCCCAATGATACTCTTTTGAATGTACTCAATCAATTTTTCAGTGTCTGGTTTACTTTTGGTTTTAAAAGCAGTCCTTTGTTGTTGTTCACTGTAGGCGCTAGAGATATCGTAGAATTTACGGTTGCCATAATCCCGTTCGGTTTGGGTGTCCATTTCCAGTTTTGCAGATTCAGACATTTTCCGGACACCGGACAACTGTTGACAGATTGACAAAACTCCTGAAATGAGATTCCAACGACACATTATCATTAAAAACTTTCACTGATATTGGTAATTAGAATATACTTCGGTTTAAGAGCATTTACCTGAGTTCAGACTTTCTTTCTTAGCAATATTACGAATGATCATAATAAATTAATCTTAATTACTACATCAATAAAATTGAAATGTAGCAGCCGATGTACGACATGTGGAGGCCGCCATAATGGTCTCGTAGAGTTTCATGTCTCGTACACCTTCCGAGAGTACGCCACCTACCAGAATGATTGGGAAATACAGTGAAATCCAAAGAGTGAAATCGATAGTGTTTACATTTCGTCTGATGTGAATTTCCATTATAATAAAATTTCCCGGATAATTAAATAGTTCCGTTTTCCGAAATGTTTTTTTTTTTTTTTTCTTCAGAAAATTGAACACCTTCGGAATTTGACAAAAACTTGCCGTCATTTGCTCCCTGCCAATTCAGAAGCGGATGAAAACTTTTTGGGAAAACAAAAATTATGGGGAATATTTCTCTCGATTCTCAATCCTGTTTTTAACCTCAACTAAATTTGATCGAACACGGCTGAAATCCGTTGTTCTCAATATATCAGCTGAGTTTCCTTAAAAATATCATCAATAACAGATTATAAAAACATGATCTTTAGATCAGTGATTCTCAAACTTGTCCATGAGGAAGTTTTTGTAAAATTAGTAAAAATGGATAAAGAATCTGTATTGAAATTTATTATAGCTTTTTCTGTATGTAACTTAAATTGGTAATTTATCACTTCTCAAAATTTTCTTTTAAATTTTATTTAAAATCCAAAACTTCTTAAGTCTGGGAACCCCAGCTTGAGATAAAATTGGATCATATTTAGATAAACGAATAAACTTTTTTCATAATTTCAAGGCTACTACATAAGGAAAATGTACCGGCAGTGGACAACAAAAACAAGAATTGAAGGCGTTCAAATCTGCTTTAACTAACGCGGTTTGATACTCGGCACTATCTACGGTTGAGTACTACATCCCTCGCAAAGTATCATAAAGAGGGATTTTTTTTTAAGATTATAAACGTTATCTGTTGTTATTTAGTGAAGCTTACAGCCACTAAAGAAAGTTTGTAAGTATTTATACTTTTCTTACAGTTACCAGCAATTGTTCTTCCGAAAAACAACAATATTCTACGTATCTTTGTATAAAAATCATATTTACTTCAAATAAAGACATCATATTCTTCAGGCTCAATTTTTTACAAAAACTTTAAAAACAAAACGGTTATTGCAAAGTTCTTTAGCATACTTCTGTTGTTAGCATGTTCAAAACAATAAGTAGGCCTACAATTCGTAGCATGTTCAAAGGACTTATTATTTTAAAACATACTAAGAATTTACTTATTATTTTGAACATGCTACGAATTGTACTTATTGTTTTGAACATGCTAACAACAAAAGTATGCTAAAGAACTTTGTAATAACCGTTTTGGTTTTTAAAGTTTTTGAAAAAAACTGAAGAAGCAAAGGAAGCTACCTTTGCGAAATATCGTAGATAAGATGTCTTTATTTGAAGTAAATATGATTTTTATACCGTTACCAATTGTTGAATACCTATGTTTAAGTGTTCTAGTATTAAAATAAGATGTGTAGATTGAAGTTTTGGATTGTTACTTAATATTTTGCCTATGATTTGGATATTAGGTTATGTGTCCATCACTAAAACACAACACATGTGAATTACTAGTAGTGCACATCAGGTGTCCATTACTAATGCATTGAGATTTTAT
>JAFIDM010014012.1:5754427-5772936 GCA_023159025.1 Thereuonema tuberculata
CTAGTAGTGCACATCAGGTGTCCATTACTAATGCATTGAGATTTTATTTTTTATTTATGTTTGGTATTATAAATGAATTCGCCGTTCTTCAGAAAACAAATGTGTTGATTTTGAGTCATTTTGACGGAAAGAACTTGTAGTGGACAGGGGGTGTCGTATCCACTACTAATGCACCAGCTACTGAATTGGAAGAATATATTTCATGAATGGCGACTGAAAAACATGGACAGACCAATATTGAAGAAAAAGGAATTTCGCCATTGTTAAAAGAAATTCTCAATGAGAAAATATCACCCTTAACAATTCAAAATGGGTTTAGAAAAAGTGGGCTGGTATCTGTTGACCCTGGGATCCTTTAGCTCCAATTGTTACAAAACACATGAATTGTGAGTTGCAATGAAAAGTAAGGGAAGCAAATTTAAAAGAGCTCGAAATAGGCTTCAAAATTTTGGAAGATTATATATATGGAAAATGAAAAGGTGGCTTTCTTTAAGGAATTGTTAACCTGGACAGGCACCGAAGAAGACAAAGTCTTTATTTAACACACAGCAATATATAAAGTGTGATACCATGAAAATTGGTGCCCAAGAAGAGATAGTTTTGACAAATGAATGTGATCAAACAAATGGCTCACTTACAAACGAGAAAGCTGAAAAACATGAAAGTAATGTGGAAGTGTCTTAATACAAGTTATGATAACGAGCCAAATGTTCAAAATTGTCCCAAAACGTTTGAAATACCCAGTCCATTTAAAAGATCTTTGTTTTGACCAGAACCAAATAAAAAAAGATAATCAAAAAAGTATAAAAAAAAAGAGATGTTCCTTCCGTAACGACGTCAAAAGTGTGGCAGAAGCACCACGAGCTAAAAGAAGTTAGAATTAGAACAACATAAGAAAGAGAGATTAATGGCAAGACTGAAAAAGAAAGAAGAACAAGACGCAATGAAAAAACAGAAAAGCCGAAGAAAAAGCAGTGAAAACAAAATCCAAGCTGAAGAAAAGTAGAAAGAGAAAGAAACCAGACGTAATTTCGTCTGAAGAGGAAGATTTGTGGAGACCATCGGACAGTAGTACGAATGATATTAGCCTTAATATAGAACAAGAAAATACTGAATAGTTACATTTGTTTGGAAATATGGAAGCTGTTGTTGGCGAAGTCTTATCGGAAATCCCTGAAAAAAACTGGAGAAACTGTAGGTGAAGATGTAGAAGGAGAAACTGAAACACGAATGATATTAATGAGTGTCCCAAGAAAATACATGAAAAAATAAGGGTAAAAATTTGGTAAGGTCTTGCCAGAACGTTCTAAGGATTGACTATCCGAAGGGGACTTTATTTTTTGTTTTACTTTCAGTCAAGAATAAGGAATACAAATGTGTTTGCAAAATCACAGAGATTTACAACGTTACTGAAGGTGCAGTCCCCACTCTTAACCCCATGCATTATAATGAAATATGTTTTCATAATAAATGAAAGGATGAGAGAACCATCAATGAGTCTCAAATATTCTGCAAACTTCGTAAGTCTCGAAGTTTTTGGTTCAGAAGAAAGACATCGCTACCAATTTCCAAACGCAATAGATTGGTTAAACCAAAAATATTAACTTAATTTGTGAAAACTTATTTTACTTATTTTATTTATAATAAAACAAAAAAAAAGTTATAATGCTTTTAAACATTATCTACCTCATTTGCAATAAATGTAACAAGAAAAAATATTTCTCATTACAATTTACTGTCCACCATTGGTACATTGAAGTAGTACATTAATAATAATAGATTTTTGCAATTTTTATGTGTCCACTACTCAAACTTTTTCAAAATTTTGTAAAAACACCATTTTAAAATTTAATTCCTCTTCATTTCATAATTTCAAGGTAACGAATGCTTAAAGGAATGGTTTATACCGAAGGAAATGTATTTCCAAAAACATGGTCATGTAAATAAAATCGGAATTCACGAAAACAGTGAAAATTCTCCTTCTAATATCCACGACCTGTACATATACTATGGTACGACTGTCTTTATTGAATGTTTTTGTGTATGTTCAATTTTTTAATGGCTAAGGTATTAATGAGTCTTTTGTAAAATACATATAATAATCTTTATCACACTTTTTTTTTAGCACGGAACTTTGGTGTTAATTTTTTTTACCCTATGACATCAATGCTTTAGAAAACACGTTACTTCAAAATGAAATTATATCTCACATCTACCACAAAAGAGGATTTCAAAGAAATGGCGTCTGATTGGTTTGATAAGGAATGACTCACTTCCGTTAATTCCTTTTATCTTATTCCGGTTTATATAATTGTTGCTAGTCAGCATTCTTTTGTTATGTGTAATAATATTTTAATAACAAACATTTCTTACTGTAGATTGTTTCTGTTTGCAGACACCACATATCCTTCCGTTTGTTAATTTAACTGTTCCAACATGTTCTTGTTCTGTGATTGAAGAAAACAATTTTATAATTTAATTATGTAATTAAAGAAAAAGAAAAATAAACTGATAATAAACTGTCCTCTTTTAAAGATGAAAACGAAAAATTTAATTGCTATCAATCCTCTGAAAGCAGATGCGATGTGAGCTTAGTATTGATGTATATGCGAATTGCTGAAATTTCTTCCAGTTAATATACTTTACATATCTAATTCGTAATATACTATATTTTGCTTTCTTACTAAACTATTCCAGTATCACTAGCTTCCGTACATCGCAAACTGAAACTCACTTACAGCAAAATAGATTGACATTTAATCGCGTTCTGTAATTGAAATTTAATAATCACACAATACTTCGAGAGAATTTAAAATGCCAATTTGTATATAGTATGAATTTTGACGAAAACCTAGGCTTCTACATTTACGAAAAAGCAGAATGGAAAGCATTGCTTTAAAAACATAAATTTTTAAATAATCAAATCTTAAAATAAACAGATAAAACTGTGACATGGACTGATAAGAACTTTACGAACGTGTGATTCTTTATCATTGCGGATAAAATGGTGACTGACGTTAACCTTTAAAAGTATTATTTTTCATCTTTTTTTCTTTATTAACATCATAAAGTCAATTTCTTCTTCAATGGACTTCAAGTGGACAGTAACAGCTTTATTAGTAATTAATTTCAGATTACTAGGTAAGATTTATCTATTTATATTAGTTTAAAATTCCATAACGAGGGTAAATGGAACAACACTAAATCATTTCTTGACTAATATAATCTGAACTCCTTAAGGTCCTGACTCAAGCAATTCAGGCAACTGCAAACCTTTTATTTCTTTTATATATTTCATTTACCAATGCACCTAAAATTCTGAAAATTTAAATATGAACTTGTGAAGCACCTGTGATTTGATTTTCTTGTTTTTAATTTTCAAAATATTCTGTAATTAATTAAATTAAAATTCATAAACAGTCCATTTGGGGGTTTTTCGAGGTATTACTCGGTATTTTCAACCTAAAAAAACTTGACGAAAACCTGAAATGATAAAAAGTTTGTAAAATAATGACTTATATTTAAAATATTTATTATCAGTGCAATAGTTAATTTTTAAAAAAATAAAAATTGCGTTATTTAAAATTGTTTGAGATTAAATAATTTTTTTTTACGTGCTATCAAATAATCATAATAAAAACTTTTCATTAAAGGCTTTCTAAATACCATGGAAATTCATTTGATACTGTTTGTTTCCAAAAATAAATTTGTTTTGAAACTTGTTTTTAAAGAAATAGATTTTAATAGAATTGACAATTTTTGAATTTTCATTTAATTAATTATAGAATATTTTGAAAATTAAAAACAAGAAAATGTAATTCTCACATGCTTGACAAGTTCATATTTAATTTTCAGGATTTTAGGTGCATTGGTAAATGAAATATATAAAAGGTCTGTAGTCGCTTGAATTGATTGAGTCAGAACTCCTTAAGGGGCCGTCCATTAATTACGTGAGGTGTTTTTTTAAAAATTTGGACCCCCCCCCCCTCCCCCTTGGTGAGATTTGGTGGGGGACCCACCCCCCACATGAGATTTCAAAAAGTCAAAAAATCAAAAAAGTTCAAAAAGTCAATATTACAAAATGTTATAATCTATTATAATACGTATATTCTCTGAATGAAAAAGTTGACGTGAGATTTTCGTTGACCCCCCCCTCCCCCTTTTGACCTCACATAATTAATGGACGACCCCTAACTAAGGGATTCTGATTTCTTAATTTTTAACCTTAAAATTAAATAATTATTTAAAAATAAATCAATAAAATGACTGTTAATAAAATTTAAAAACAATTGCCTAAGTTAGATCGAAAGTTCATTTTAGTTGGTATCTGAGGGCACGGTAGTGCCCCCGCCAAGACGAGCCGAAGGCAGGAAGGGCACTACGTACCTTTTCTGGAAGTGTTTCGTCGTATTTTTGAACCCTCATAGCTTCGGCCTAGATAATACTAGAGAGCTCAAATTTTCAGGATATGATGCAGTTACCAGACTAATGAAATACGCTAAGTTTCATTTATTTAGCTTTTATACTTTGGATTTTATTAATACCTAAAATACGTCGATTCCGTCACTCACTCACTCATGATCATCAAAACCTCTAGGGTACTTCCTGAAGTCCTAGAAAGCTGAAATTTGGTATGCAGGTTAGGATTAGCACACAAACAACAAAAAAATTAAGAAATCCGTAACTTTCACATTCCAACTCCTCATAAAGGGGGGGGGGGGTCTGGTTATGTATTATCGAACCCTCATAGCTTCGGCCTGGATAATACTAGAGAGCTCAAATTTTCAGGATAAGATGCAGTTACCATACTAATGAAATACGCTAAGTTTCATTTATCTAGCTTTTATACTTTGGATTTTATTAAGATCTGAAATACGTCGTACCCTCAATGCTTCGGCCTAAATAATACTGTGTAAAAATGTGATTTCTTACAAAGGTGCAAACAGCACCTTTATAACAATATACAAGTTGACCAATAGAAAAACAGAAAAGTAGGGTATTGAAAAAAAATCCATTTTCTAAATAATTTTAAAACGAAATTTAGTTGTAATAGATAATCCCACCCAAAACATTTCATGTAAAATAAGTTGCCAAGACTCACATGCTCATAACGCTTTCACTGTTAAAAAGTTATCAGATCTCATCTTACAAAAAGAAATGAAATCCCACCCAAAACATTTCATGTAAAATAAGGGGTTGCCAAGACTCGCATGCTCGTAACGCTTTCACTGTTAAAAAGTTATCAGATCTCATCCTACAAAAAGAAATGAAATCCCACCCAAAACACTTCGTGTAAAATAAGTTGCCAAGACTCACATGCTCATAATGCTTTCACTGTTAAAAAGATATGAGATCTCATGTAGAGCCAAGCCCCTAACCCTACGAGGCCTAACTCTACAAGCCCTAACTCTAAAAACCCTATATCTTGGTCAAAAAGTATGGCTTGGCCGTTTCATGGAACTATTTCATCTCACCCAAAACATTTCATGTAAAATACGTTTCCAAGATGCTCATAACGCTTTCACTGTTAAAAAGTTATCAGATCTCATATAGAGCCAAGCCCCTCACTATACATGCCTAACTCTAAAAACCCTACTATCTTGGTCAAAAAGTGTGCCTTGGCATACTCCATATCCTTTACATAACTCCATGGGATTGTCTGTGCGATAGCCACGAAATGGCCAAGCCATACTTTTTGACCAAGATATAGGGTTTTTAGAGTTAGGGCTTGTAGAGTTAGGCCTCGTAGAGTTAGGGGCTTGGCTCTACATGAGATCTCATATCTTTTTAACAGTGAAAGCATTATGAGCATGTGAGTCTTGGCAACTTATTTTACACGAAGTGTTTTGGGTAGGATTTTATTTTAAGAAACATTAAAATAACATTAGTCTATCCTGTTTCTTTCAAAATGAAAAAGGGCTTCTTTCTTTTCTATATTATACGAATATGAACTCTACTGCCTTGTGTCTCTTGCAGAAACAGAATAACATCGCTTATTTTTTAAGAAATAAATAGCCCCCCCCCCGCCCCCAATTTCGCAAAGAAATATCAATATACAGAATTAACTGAAACGCTCGATATTTCTTTGCGAAATTGTTCACAATTTTGTAAATAATAAATACCAAATTTAATTTTCAATAAAAGTTATTGTTTATTTTATGCTTGTTAGCGACCCATTTGGAGCTATTGTGATCCAAAATCGATAGCTATTGCGTTTGTCCTGTCTGTTCAACCCATAACAACTCCCGGACGGAAGATCAGATCGACACACGGATTTCACCATCGTGTTCAGAGGCCCAAACGCTGTAGGAATGGGGTATTTTCAGGGTCCAATGCCCCCCCTCCCCCTTCCATATTCGAGATATTTGGCAGTTTTCATTGGATTTCCGCTGTTAGCTTAAATGTCAGAAATGCAACCATCTTATTTCAGTTGTCAGCTATAGCTTGATGGGTAAGGTCTTGGGCTCGTATACTGAATGTTGGCTGTTCGAATCCGTATATCTACTGTTTTCTTGTTAATCTTTTTTTTCTCAATGTCCGCATGGATTTTTTTTTCTTTTTTTCCTAACGTTCTTTTTATTTTTTCCCTATTTTTTTTTTTTATTTTTCCTTTCGTTAATGTACTTCCTTTTTTATTATTATTATTATTATTTTTAAATTTTCTTATTATTATGGGTCGCCCTTAAATTTATGCTTTAGCACAAAATTATATTGAATTGTTTAATGTTTTACGCTTTTAAATAAAAATAAAACAAATTTTCTAATAAGCCTTTTATTTGTCTGTTAGCTCTTATCATTTAAATTGTCTCTTATCTTTTCTTTTAATTGTGCTAGGAATCCCAATATTAACTCGTTATTCATGTAATGAATCAATTAAGATGTATCATTCGTTACTGTCATGATAATTGTTGTAATTTTATTAAAAACATAACTATAAAAAATAACTTTCAGCTATTCCACTACGTTTCTATAATAGCGTCTTTTCCCTAATCAGATAAGGTTATTTGTTGATCTTCAAAAACAAAATATATAAAAAAATTACCAATCAATTATCAGAAATTAATGATAAACAACTAACAAGTACATTTCAAAACACCTATGCAATGATCTCTAACAACATGGATGACCTGCTAGGCCTCAAAAGCATTGATTGAATTTATGGCGGCAGCCATTTTGTGGTTAGGCAAATGTCCTTCATTTCACCGTCGTTCCTTGAAAATTTTTTTCTTTGGTGTTATTTTCAAATATTTTATTATTATTAGAAGATATTACTTATTTAATTATTTCGCAACAAAAAAAGTAACTATAAATTTACAATTACAAAAACACAGATTTTTTCCATTAAAGAAAAACTCTTTGGAAAAAAAATTAAAAAATAAATAAAATAGCATAGTGTGTGAAATTGATATTATATTTCATTTCTTTGTTATTATTGTTTTTGCTAAGGATTCAACAAAGAAAATAAATGTAAATATCAATTTCATGGTAAAAAAGAAAAGAAATTTAACGAGCTGTGAGTATGAGTAAATAAAGCAAAGGAAACGCAGCACTTGAATAAAAGGAGAAATTGCCTTTCTGATTAGATTATGGGAAGTAATTGGGAACGGCCGTTTCGTCCTTCGACGGACTCATCAGCCCAATCCTCGCCTTCCCTTAACCAAATTAGAAAGGCAAGATCTTTTTAGTAAAAGTCACCGCCGACCCGGCCGTGACTCCACCAACAACAAAAGGCAAGAAAATAAATTGCTGCGTCTCGACGCCAGCAAAAAGCCTTTCTCCTACGAGAGTAGGCTGAAAGGAGTTTAAACAGAACAGAAGGTTAGGTGACTTTGAATTTTAGCTGTTCAGAGGCTCAAACACCGTAGGGATGAGGTATTTATTTTTGCCTACCCGGAAAAATGAGGACAGAGATGACTTTATTTCCGCAAACAAACAGTCGACTGTGCCTCAAACTATTACAGATACGGTCGAAAAAAACTATAGATTGACACAGTAGACACTCTAAACCCCTGTTTCCCAACGTGGGGCGCACGCCCCACAGGGGGGCAATTTGATTGTTATGGGGGGGCAATTGGAAAATGGAAAATGTTTTTTTTTTTTTTATTTTGGTTGTAAAACTTAAAAAGTCGTTTTTTTTTTGTTGTGAAAGTTATACCTAATTTGGTGGGGCTTAGCATACTTTAGATACTTTAGGTGGGGCACAGCTTAAAAAGGTGGGGAAACACTGCTCTAAACTAAAGCATATCCAAATTTCAAGTCGGTCGAGTCAGTAGTTGTCTAGGAAAAAATTCCCAAACTTCACCTTTTTCCCCATGGACAGTCGGCTGTCGTTGCGCGACGGATCACCCTCCAATGCTCCTTAAGTGAGGCTTAGGTTTTAATAGATCGCCTTTAATTTAATTTCTTAATCTGTAATTTTACCTTAGAAGCTAGCTAAGCATTCCTTAACAGTAAATAAACTGATTTTTTTTTTTCTTTTTGATGCTGACGATTCTTTTCTACACTTCTTCCATTTTTCTAACTGATTAAACAAAAATAGACCAAGTAATTAGAGTGAAATTATTTGGTATATATTAAGTCGATAATTAACAATAAAATTAATGATCTGGTTTCCGAACTATTTTTTTCCTAATTCTTTCTTTAAAACAACCGAATTATACAATAACATTAACTATTTTGAGTTGAACAAATTCATAAAAATTAATAATCCTATATAAAAAAAACAAAACATGAATATCAAACTAATAAAGCGTAGCTTTCATATAAAATAAAAAAAAAAATAAAAAAAACTATGTAAATTTAATGTTTGATGTTTCCGATGTTGAATTACTATTTTGCATTTTTAATATTACTTCAATGAGATAAGAAAAGAAATATCTTTACTTTCAGGTTTTCAAAATAAAAGTTGTATATTTATCTTTTTAGTTTCCGAATCTTCTCTTCCTCCTCCACAAATCATTTCAACAAGTTCACAAATAATTTTAGCAGAAAACAATCCACTTCAATTATCTTGCCGAGGACAAAAACTGATCAACTGGACCATTAGTAGATACAAAGTAAGTTATGAAATCATTTTAATCTCATGAAACTCTCAGGAATTGCGGGATAATGTGAACACTGAGCCCCGGGAGCGCCGTCATTTGACAACGCTGTTATAATAATTGTTGTTGATAAGTTTGTCTTGTACTTTCTTGCATGCAATTGGTGATGTTTGTTCATGTATAACATCTTGTAGCTTATTCTCTGTTCGTTCCAGACATCCAATGCTTCTTTAAAATGCACTCAAATTAAACTGATAAATAAAGGATTTTTCGAGAGGTGCTGCACTCAGGTAGTGTGGTCGCAGTTAACCGTATTGCATGCACGAAGAACGTGTTGGACTCACAAAGGACGATAAAGACGTATTCATTTGTCACACATGTACCCATGATTAATATTTTTCTCTTTCTTCTTATGTTCTATAAGCTTTGATCATTTAATGATTTTTTTTTTCTAACCTTGTGAGTACACACATGATTTAAATTATAACATTGAAATAACTTCTGTGTAGTATCATGAAAATTCAATAGTTATCTGTGTGAGAATTTTAATGGAGCCAAGGCTCATTTATTTTCAACCCAAAATTCATTAATCACTCATAAAAAAGTATTTTTTCCTAAAACAATGAATATTTTTTAATTTATTACCTCCACATGGCATATTAGGCAAGCTTTTTCAAAAACAGAAAAACAAAACTCTTGGGTTAAAAAAAAAAAAAGAAAACCTCGAAATATTTTTATTTTACTTACGTCCAAATAGTTCATGCCTATACGTTTCCTTTTTTTCAGTGAGCCCGATAACCATTAAAAAAAATAATATTCAAATGAAGGTGGTCGTATTACCTTCAGATACCTTAATGAGAAATTCCTTTTAGTATAGACACGCTGTTAGTTAAGCTGATTTATAGAATGTTAATTTAATTTCCAAGGTTTATTTTCAATCTTAATAATTTATTATAATTATGTATCTTTTTATATAAGTAAAAGAACAAGTTAGAGTTTAGAAATGAAAGCCAAGAACTTAACTTCTTTAAAGACTTAGAATGAATTCCTTTTAATTCATTTTAAGAAACCTAATTCATCGTAAAGGCGATGTTTCTCTTTAATTCTCAAAAGGTGTCTTATTTGTCCCAAATGAGCAGAATTTCTTAAATAAAAGGGAAGCTTTAGTAAAACCCACTGAACCGATGGCAACAAAGAAGTCAGTGAATTGAAAATTGAGGAGTCATTAAAAAAAAAAACAAAAAAAAACTATTTTAAGGTTTTTTTGATGAAAATCACTTAAGAACGAATTAAAATACGATTAAAACATTAAATTGATAAAGAGACTGTATCAAGTAAGATGTCGAATTTTCAATTTGTTGTGAGTAGTCGAGCATAAAGACGCAAGGGAGTATATTGTAACGATAGATATAAAATATATTTTATTTTATACAACAATCTTTATTAAAAAATTAAATAAAATCAAAAAAGAAATAACAAAATAACATACATTTTATTCATTTAAGCGTTTTCTTAAGTATAATACAATTTTAGTAAAAACGATGCCCAGTAACCGACCCTTCTTGATCAAACCGCAACCCGGATTTATACTAAATGAAAACAATTAAGTTTCTGTAAGCAAATCTGAAGATAAACTGAGTTGACAAAAATCTTCATATCAGCATCACAATACTATTCTACAATAACTAAGGAAATAACGTATTAGTACTTTGCGAACAGAGTAACAACTTTCCAGATTTTTTTCTCGACAATTTAACATTGTAATATTTGAATTTCTTTTATTGAAATCGCTTTATAATAATGGTAATTCCTTTGTCACTGCTGTTTAGAATGTATCTAATCAGGAAATCAAAAACTGTACTGTCGACCATTTTGGATATGTGTGTACATTAACAATCCCGTCTGTTAAAGTAACAGATTTTGGAAATTACTCCTGCTTTTATGACGAAAAAGATGTCCCTCGGTTAAGAAGTGACAATGTACGAGTATTTGTAGGAGGTAAGGAAATCTTTATATTGTAACTCCATTAAAATTCAATGTTCCTTATTGCTAATCGACTTGCAATTAATCTCAATTCAAAATAACAATTTTTGATTCCGTATAAAATAAATTTTCAAAACATATTTTCATATGAAATTTCGAATGGCAAAACTAATAATAAATTCTTATCAAAATTACCTAATACTTTATTTAAATTGACAATTTATTTTTAAAATTCTTATTAACCAAAATCTCAAAGGAATGAAACATTTAAGATTGCACGATTAAAATACTGAGCTGTAAATTTTGGCAATTTTTTTTATTAGATTTTTTTGTATAAACACACGAAAATAAAATTGAAACATTAATTAAATAGGAAAGCTTCTATTCTTATTCTTTGTTTCAGGTCGACCGAAGGCTGTTTTACGGAGCTCTTTGCCAGAAAATGAGGTTTATGAAGTGAATAAATCTTACACTCTGTCTTGTAGTGCTTATGGATTCCCAATACCAGAAATCACGTGGAAAGCAAATCTCTCCATTGGAGAAAACAGTTCCACCATCGTTAACATCAATCGAACTCCAGCTGTTAATAAGGAACTGGTTCTAAGTGACAATGGAAAATCTCCTTATTTGGTCCAAAGTAACTTGACTTTTATTGCAACTTCTTCCATTACATATTTATGCAATGCAACCAGTGATTACGGATATCAAGTTACAGCAGAGGATGTTACTGTTTCAGGTTAGTTTTTACTAAATAATCAGGTAATTAGGTATTAGGTTTAAGTTTCTAGTAAAGGTCCCTTACTTCGTTTTTCTTTTCATTATTTCTTATGTTACATTTTAACTGAAGAACTCCTTGATTGATTGTTAACTCAATTATCAGAATGTTATCTAATAGGTATTATTAGTTTTCCACAAGGTGGTGGGAATTCAGATTTATACGTACGATAATCAGAAAAAAAATATATACAGTAAAACCCCGTTATTACGCTCCCGCTTATAGCACTATCCCGTTCTTTACGCTCCTTTCATACAGTCCCTGAAATTTTCTATATAAATCTGTATACTTTTACCCTCTTATAACGCTTCAAATCCCGCTTGTAGCGCTTTTTTTATAGCGGAAATTTTGTATCGAACAGAAATGTAACACTGTAAAGATTCTTTTCTTTCCCTGGTAGGAGGGAATCTTTGAACTCTTTGAAGTGCGGGTCTGTGATACAGTAAGTAATGCAAAATGTCGAAGCGGAAATCCCTTTCTATAAGTGAAAAATTGCAAATTCTCCATAAGTACGACGAGAATTCTACACTAAGTCAGAAGGATTTCCCAGAATCTCTCGGAGTTCCCTCATTCAGTCTGAGAACAATAAAAAAAATAAGAATGGAATTACCAATGCAACGAAGGGTGGTTGCAAACGTAAAAAAGTAAAGTGTGGAAAATATGAAAATGCCGAGGAAATTCTAATTCAATGGATTCATCAGTCCCGTGATGCATCAGTGCCATTAAGTGGCCCAATCATTCAAGAAAAGGCGCGTGAAATGGCGGGCAGTGCACTAGATCTGCTCCGAAAATATGTTAGTGTTGCTCCTAGTGGTGTATCAATTGATGTTAATAGTTACTTGAACCGCATTGAAAATGTCATAATCCATAACAGTAGCATACACACACAGCAAACCACAATCAAAGATCTTTTTAACAGGAAATAAGCTCATATTTGCTCTACATATCTATTGCAGAATAAAGTATGTTTCCTGTAAAATGGTGTCTAAATGTTTCCCCATCTCATAAATCATTTCCCGTCTATAGCGCTATCCCGCTTATTACGCTTGCAGGTCATGGTCCCTTGACGAGCGTAATAACGGGGTTTTACTGTATTAAATATAACTGTATATTAATATAAAGCGCTTAGATATTTGTGCGATGTAAAATTTATCATTAACAATGGCATCAATAAAATATCTTTAAATAAGCAGGTCACAACGCGGTAAGTACGCACGAAAAAGCAATGGTATTGTGGGTGTCATTCCCAATGTCACATTAGCTGCCCGATGCTTCCCCGCATACCTCAAGGTCTGCGCTCGTAGACTGGTTTAAGGAAAGCAATGCAGGAAAGCACTACTTTGCAATGTGACATTGGGAATGCCACCCACAGTATAATGACTCGACGACCTGTGAATGAAGGCCTTTTGTCAAGGAGATGGTGGCTCTGTGATGGTTTGACAGTCTTCTCATGGGATATATGAGGTCCCTTAATAGGTCTGGAGAAGTCCTTAAAGGCTGCGGGCTACCATAGCCGTTAAGATCCTGCAGCCGATGGTGTGTTGAAACAGGACACTGCCCCTCCCCATAGGGCCAAGAGGGTTCGATGAACACTCATCTGAGGAGGTTGAGACCATCTATTTGCCCGCAAGGTTCCAGGATTTAAACCCAAACGAAGATTTCTAAGATGTCATTGAGCATCAGATAAATGAATCCGGCACGGACATCTAGAGCGTTGTGGACAATGGAAAAAAGGCATGGCTGATACTACATCCGATAACCCTCCAGCGTCTGGTGGAAACGATGTCTCGGCGTGTACAGGCTGTTATTAATAAGATCTATATTAGATAGATATCTCTATTGATTTGTCTATTCTGTGTATATTGTAGAATTATCAAAATAGTGACTCTATTCTAAAATCTATGCTTACACTTATGACAGCAACATAGTGCTTAAAAGCTCAATAGGGATGCATTTTCTTGTATGATTTTCGTAAGACGAACAGAAGGCTACATGTCAGTGGGAGGTCTATTTAGAGTAGAGTTTCATAAAACACAAAACGGGGAACAGATATACTACTGAAGCAGGCATCAATGACGTAAATATAAAGTCAACTTCAACAAAGAGATTTGGTGGGACAATAACATGCAAAATACATATGAACGATTATTTTCTGCTCTATAATATTATTTAGTATAAAATTTGTCTTGCCAACAAAAAAAAATGGCTTTTAAAAACCATTTTTGTTTGTTGGCAAGACAAATTTTAAGGGTATTTTAAAAGAATGAACCAACGATTTTAGAAGAATTTGATCAGCAAATACGAAGAAGCCTGGACGCAGATATTACTTGAACTGAATGGTCATTTCTCTTAGCTTCAAATCTTATTATATTTATGAGAAACTCATGGATTGGCATTTCTGAATTGGTACTTTTTAAGAATTAATAGCTGATTTGAAGATTCTACTATTTCTCATCTTCTCAGTATGTTGTTACAAGATATTTTTAAGAATTTAGTTACAAGTAAATAATAGAAAAGATTCAATTTTAATGATGTGTTTATTTCTCAACAGAATCCGCAGAAGCATTGGTAATTGCAATAGATAAAGACAAGATAGAACCAGGAAATACAATCAATATAAAATGTTCAGCAAATAAGAAATTATATAACAATTCTATCTCGTGGAAATGGAAACCTTTTGCACAACACATTCCACTGCCCCTTCAACGAAGTAAGTGTTTTCTAATTTGCTTTTTTTTTCTTCTTCTATACGCGTGTAATTCTAATATTAAGCAGTTCACTTATAAATATTCAGTATTTCTTTAGCAACTTTATTTTAAAACTTATTTTAAAACTTTTTTAAAACTATATTAACTTAAGTAATTGAAGCTAAATAATGTGACTCACAGGAACCTGAATTAACTTACCTTCAGTTTTCGTTCTTCCGTTATAATTCTTCGGAATTTCTCTTTCCAGTCCTTCCACCTAAGAAAGTAAAAAGTATTAATATTAATTAATATTAATTTTAATATTAATTATTCAGAAAATAGAAACGAATTTTTAATAACACAAGAAACTGATACTGTTGTGATAAAGAATTTTCTTATACGCCGTGTTTTATTTAAAGATGACAAATAAGATGAAATGAGTTAGTGATCTTCCAATTTTTATTATTATTGTTTTTAAGTGAAATGAAATATTTTGAAATGTTAGAAACGGGTCGATAATAAATAAAAAGACAAAATAATCATTTGATTCAGTTTTGTGTTGACTCCGTGTGTTGCTATTCCTCATAAGAACAGATTATCAAAGAAACTTAACATTTTTTTCCTTGATTCTGCAAACTTTACGAATAGTTAAAATATTATTTTACATTTCACTGAGATTATCCATAGCCTTGCAATTTTAATTGCTTACAGATAAGAACACAACTGATAATGAAACAGTTTATTCTTTCCATTCAACGCTTACAATTCGAGACATTGCTCCAAGTCAATCAGGGATGTACATCTGTGAAGTTTTTAATAAGAAGACGCACCAGACAGTCAGCAAAGGACTAGCAGTTGTCATGGAAGGTAAAGTATAAGAAACAGACAAAGGCCTTCCCCAATTTCTTCCTACACAAATTAAAAAAAGCTTAACGTGCATTTCAAGAGAAAGATTAAATTTAGATTCAGAATGAAGTTTTAGATTAAAATATGGCTTAATTATTTTTCATTTGTTAATTTCGTTCTAGTTATAACATGAAGTTGGAGAAAGAAATGAAATCTTATGACATAATGTTATATTATTTTCTAGAAATTTTGTGATTCGCTTAATCTCTGAACTAATGATTGCATCTGAGTAAAAAGCAATGGACTAAGAAAAGCCAATGAACTGCAAACAGCTCACCTAAAGTTCCATTCATATCTTTATAGAAAAAATACGCTCAGGAATCATAAGTTCAAATTTCCTTATATTCTAATTCGTGTAAAAATATTCCAATATTGATATTGTGCAATGAAATTAAGGAACAGCAATTACTTATCATTCTCCAAAATTTTGCTTTTATTATATATACACATTGACTAGTAAAACAATATGATACAAACAGTCACTGTACTACTAAAAGTAAAGGATAAAATGTAAAATTCATTAATGAAATAACACAATTTTTAAATTAACATCAACTATAGTACGCGTTCTTATATTCCTGAGCGTTCTTAAAATACTAAGAACGCCAATAATAATTGTCGAGAGATATGAACATGCACTGAAATTAATAATTTTTTTGTTCAGATGAACTGTCATTTGGAAATGTAGCTAAATATCCAAAATAAAATGATCGGTTTAAATATAAATAAGTAATTATTTTTGTTAATTAATACTTCATCGCTGTTCGTTTCGTAAGAAAAAGAGGCACTGCTTTCATTTAAATACAAAAAATTTTATTACGTATGAGATTGGAAAAGTGAATTCTTCAATTTCCTGTCTTTGTGATCGGGAAACGATTTTCATTCTGATACCATTGTGAACGATACGCATTAAAGTAGATTTTCTTATCAATTTCTATTTCTTACTTTACAAATATTTTTCTAACTTCCTAACTTAATCTTTCTGAATGTTGACCGACATTATATTATCCCTCGTCCTTAATATTCTGTTCTGAACAGAAGAAGTCGACATACAGTTCTTGAAATAAACGCATTTTCTTAAATTACATAAACTGTTTTTTAATGATTTTTTTTTCCTTTTTTAATTCAGGCAGCAAAGTGTCTCTTTCTGAAGGTCTTACAGAATATTCTTTGTACTCTGCTGGAAAAGGAATTGATAGCCCCCATGTTCATAGTTTTTATGGAGGAGATCAGCTGAACAAAGGAGATGATATACATTTGTTATGCATTGGTAACCAACCAGTCAGCTGGACTAAATATCCTGCACAAGTAAGACATAAAACACATAATATAACGTACAAATAATAGTACAAGGTTTGATTCAGCGAAACTCAATTAACACTACTTAGAAACTTAAATAAAGAAAAATATATTAAACATTTATGTTTTTTGGTTAAAAAAAATGCGTTTCTGGATCTTGAAATGCTTTGTATTTTGAATGATTAAGATTCCAAGATATTTCTGACATTTTGTTATCTAAATGAAGCAACAATTTTGGGATTTTAATTATGATTAGAATTCGAACATCTTCTTAATCAAAATCTTTTCTTCTAAAAAGACAATTGCCAACATAATTTCAATTTAATTTGTTGATTTCATCTACGTATATCTTCATTTACGATTCATTTCCCATTTCTGCATCTTCACTTTCTATTCTGTAATTTATTTGTTCTTCTCCTGTCCTACAATTTATTATGAGACATTAAATATTGACTTTTGGGCAAAGTAATTATTGTTTCCTCTGATTCATTTGGTAATTAATTGATTTTTTTTTTAAATTTCACAGAATAATTCACAAAGACACAGCAAAGAGAAGATTCAATGTTCTGAGAAAAACGCCATTTATGAATGTGTATTCGAATTGAAAGATGCTGTATTTAGTGATTCTGGAAATTATGAATGTTCATTTAAACCTTCAAGTGGTTCCCAGTCAGACAGCTTGAATTTATCTGTCATAGGTAAAAATAAAAAGAAAACATCTAAGATGGACTGAAGATGACTAGCATTAACAGCTCATCTTAAGTTCCTTTAATTTTGTAGGGTTCTATAGAGAGTAAGATATCACCTATAAAGAAGTTAAAGATTTCCAATTTTGTTGGATAACTTAGTGTTAATTGTCTTTTCAGTCGTTAATAATTATAAAACTAATTTTTTAAACATGTATTCACATAACATTATTCTTATCTTAAGTTGATACTTGCTAGAATGCAGTGGTAGATTTACTTAAGATGACTAGATGTTCTTTGATTATTTTTCAAGGTGCAGTTGGTATTTAGAAATGTCCTTAGCATTTCCAGGTTCTAGCCTTTGAACTTTTTCAAATTCAGAATGATATTTTATACCAAATCATTTACTTGAGAAAAAGTTTGTAATATCTTTTAATGTAATGGCAGACATTCTGCTTTAAAACCCTTCGTTTATTTGAAGGTCTCAATGTTTCCTCATAAACTAAAGAACAGAAAATAAAAAGAACAATAACTGTGGAAAACAAAAACCTTGGGCGTCAAACTATCCGCTTCAAAAGGAATTTGTCCACAAAGAAAAAGCCAAGTGATGAATTTCTATTTCTTAAACTATTCTTAAACAAAAATTAGAATATTCTTAAAATATTCTTATATTCTTAAACAAAGAAAAAGACAAAAATAAAGAAAGTAAAACCCTCTAACGAAAGAAAAGCAACCGTAATGAAATAAAATGCCTTTTTTGGGTTTAAGCTGAGACCCTGAACGGCCGTTTCGAGGTTCTTGAACTCTCGTCAACTAGGGCTAATCAAGTCACCTTCAAATTATTCTTCCCATCGTTTTGGATCTTTCACTAGCTGAGTAGCCCTGGCTGACGAGAGTTCAGGAAGCTCGAAACGGCCGTCTCAGGGTCTCAGCTTAAACCCAAAAAAAGGCATTTTATTTCCTTCGTTTAATTGTCTCGTTAGAGAACAGTTTTGTTCATCATCATCTGATCAATGCATTCGTGATGTTTCAGTTATTATCTTCTATTATTCGTAGGTTTCCCTGAATTTATTCCCACTGAAGATTTTGTCGATGAAAAAATTTGTAAACTGAATGATTTATGCACTATTTC
>JAFIDM010014012.1:5790025-5850313 GCA_023159025.1 Thereuonema tuberculata
GGGCGCTTGCAATAGATAATTGAGATGGTATGGATGGAGTGTATATTTTCTTGCGCCCCACGTTTTTAGTTATACTTTTTATACTAATTATTTTATAATTTTTAGTCCGTCTTAAAAACGTCGTATATTAAAAAATATATTTTTTAAATAATTATTTTTTTGCTTTTTAATCTTATGTGTATGCAAGTTTTCAATCGATTTTAAACAATTAACACGAATTTAAATTTTAAACACGATAAATTAAAAGAAGAAAAAAGCCGCTGCCTTGCAACACACAGCAACTCAGTGCAGACGCGACTTGCGGCACCGATCTGTTACCGAAGAATTAAGGTTCCTAACGAACAGACAGATAAGAAAACGAGTTAATATTGCATTGTCATCCATTTCTGAGCTATGCTTAAAGTTTCAAGTCGCTAGCTCATCGGGAAGTTAGTTTAAAATCAATTGCAAAATTTGTACCAAACAAACAGATAGAGAAGATTGAGCGCTGTTTCTATAAATTTTATGGAAACGGTAAATTTGAATAAAAAGTATCTCAGGGATATCAATAGAATTCAGTTTACCTAGTTCAAAAAATATCTTTTTAGATACTTGTTTATTCAGTTCTTTCCCTGCTAACCAAAATCCTCAAAATCTTCAGAATTATCAATTTTCTCTTCGATTTTATACTCGCAAACAATACGGAGAAGCTATTCGTTAGGATCTCCTCCTCTCACTGAAATTAATGTCTTTAGTGTCTCAGAAATTTTCTAACAATTACCATTTTTCTAACAGTTCCATTTATTAAGTAGTTAGGTTAAGTAACTTAATAAGTATTTATATCCTAACAACTTAGTAGGTGTTCGAAAGAATAACACTCCTAAATTGATACAGTGTACATATATATTATTTCATTGTCAAAAACTTAGACTATTGAGTTTTGAGTTGAAATATCCTGCGGCACCATAGCACCATGGCGAACATTTTGGGAGCCACTGCATTAGGATTTGCTTCTTAATTAGTTACTTATTAATTGTAAAGAATGGGAATTGTATTTTTAATGCTAATTCTAAGCATAAATAGTTTATTATATGAAGTAATTTACAAACTTGAATTGATAAGAAATTGTAAATATCAAGAATGACTTTTTGAACTAACTAACTAAATAAATAAATAAATCAATAACAACTCTATTAACTACAACAACGACAGAATTGAATTACGAAAATATTATCATCCATAGATTACTTATTGACTGCGATATGTCCTTTATATTCTAATGTTATCAAGATAAATTTCGTAATTACAGATTCCAAAACTTAATTTTTCAAATAATGAAAATGACTGGTATTGTTTGGTAAGGGTTAAAAGAAAAAAAAATCCACTTAATCGCAACAGAAAACAATACAGAATCTATTTAATGAAATAAAAATAACTTCTAAATATTAATGATAAAACATTTACTTGCCGTGCCGGCACCCGGGTTCAAATCCCGGTCGACAGCATGGATGTCTCTTCTTTCTTCTTCTGTGTTTCGTCCGTTTCTCCCCTGTGACTTACTATCGCAGGGTTATTCTGGACGGGATGGAAATCTCGCCCCCCTTCTGGAATTTCCTTGCCTCACCCTGACTTTGTCAGGTAGGGCTAGCCCGTGGTCCATAGTCGGCCAAAGTCGATGAAAGGAAGGAAAACATTTATTTACATAACACATTTTACATTTAGAGTAAAAAAAAATCTAAATTTAATTTAAATATCTAATTTAGATGAAATATAAAGCAACAGAATACGAAGAATCAGTTTCCGCAAACCCATTTCCGAAGAACCCTTATTGACTGTTGTTTTTTCAGCCCTCGTCAGTTAGAGTTATTTAATGTTCAATAATAAGACAGACGCAAAAAAAAATGAACAAGTAGATCAAATAAAAAAATAGATTGACTAAAATAAAATAAATAAATAAGTAAAAAAGCTATGAGTAAATTGTTGACGAAAGGGTCAATTAAAATCGAAATACTACTTACAAGTTTTTCTTTCGTACATGTAAAAAGAAGTTAATAAAACTGGAAACTTAGACAAATTGTTTTTGTTTTGTTTTTTAATTACTACTTCAATTATTCCTAAATAATATTAATTTGGTACAAATTTACTAGAACAGGTGATGAGAGGTCTCCTCAAACCAACCCAATGCAACGTAATTAAAGATTTCTATAGCATCTACAGACAATTCATAAATGACACCATGGAGTCACAACAACCACTTACAATAAACTATTACCCTAAGAGTTCATCAAAATTCAATTCAAGAAGAAAACATGGATTTATAAAAGAAAAATTAATGAAATTAATTATACTAAATCAACAGCTTGATTCAATTTCAAATACTGAAAATTTTAAATATAAATTACATGTAATTGAAAGTCAATTACGATTTACAAGATATTAGTCCATTACAATATTTCTATTAAAAAAATGCTTTAAAAAACTGAGATTCCAAGTATTTCAGCTTGTTTAGGTCATACACGGTCATAATGATTTTAAATAGTTCTGAATATCATGAATATATTCCATGTGTGTTTTACAACCTTTCTGATTTCAGAAAAATGGCTTACAAATGACACTTATTCTAATATCACATAAGAAAAAAATCACATAATAAAAAGAGGAAGCCATCATTTATAATCATTTATTTGATCTTATTTTCATCGTTCACGTTGAAGAAGCAGGTCAGAAGTTGTCAAGATGTCTTAGATCCGTGAAATAGAATTTCCACTTTCTGCAGCGGCGAAGCAGATATTTTTTCTTCACGTGTCGTTTGGATCTTCTTCCTTTTTTTCTCTCCCTTTTAAGCAGTAAAATGTTTTCAAGGAAACACGACTGTATTACTTATTAGAATAATGTTTGTTTTCATCAAAACTGAACTTCAATTGTATAATAACACATACACAGTTTTCGAAGTTTACGTCTGTCTACATGATGATTCTTCAGCCCTGGGGATACTTTCATTTATCACTCGATGCTACTCTAGAAGCATGAGAAGGCTGTGTATTCAGTGAAGTATTCCTTCTATACAGTCAATCCATAATCAAAGTAAATTGAAAGATATTTAAAATTAACTAGAAAATGATAACTTAGTGATTCTAAGGTTGTTCTAGGGTAGACTGTTGTCATCTGTATTCATTCACGATAGACAAGAGCTTCCTTTCAATTGTCGAACACCACAGAAGGAACTCTTTCTACAAACATCTTCATAATACTAAAGAGAGAGAAGGAAAACAAAAAGAATTTAAGATAAAAGAAATAAGAAATAAGCTGAAAACTAATAAACTAATACTAACAACAATTTCATTTATGTTTTTTTTTATTTAAAATTCATTATTGATCTAAAATTACAAATCACATTTGCTAATCGTTTGATGAGACATGGGTCAATCCGGATAATCCCTTTTTATCCACAAATTCCAGTAAAATTTTCAATTGTTTTCAACAATTTCCTTTGCAGACGATATCATGTTAATTTCCAATTAATAAGACTGGATTATCACCATCTTGACATAGGGGTGACAGCACATTTTCCCAATCACACTTCAATGCTCAATACTTAATAAAAAATCTTTCTACACTCACCATAAACTGTCGGTGTATATATATATATTATAAATGTCTAAATATCACTTGTGAAACTAATATTACTTGTGAAACTAAATATTCAATATGGGGAAAGGTTGTTAGACTTCTATTGTATGAACAGTAATCCTATAATTTATTATTGCTTCATTTATTTCTCAATTGAAGCATCAGTTCTGATTCTTGTGAAAGCGTTGTTGTAATTTCAATGTGGATAAAGATAGAGGAAGTTACGATCAAGAAATAACGATAGAGGATGTTATTTCTAGACATCGACTTTCCAGAAAGCTCAAAATGCAATGCTGATAGACTGTTTTCAGCGCCTTTCCAACGAATTCATTTTAAATTTCAAGTCAATTCATATTTGTCAATTCACGTTTGAATAACGGAAAATTGAAAATTTGTTGTGAAAAAAAAAAAAAAAAAAGAATTGAAATGTTTTCAAGACACAAATCGAAAGCGAGGTAAATGATTATCAAAGGATTAAAAACATCAATGAATTACAATAATTCTTAGATTGTATTTAGTAAACTTTTTTTAAACTTCTTTTTCTTTTTCTAAGTTATCTTGTGTGAATTTTCTTTAATGGAATGAATCTATTCTAATAAAGACTTACCTCTTTTACTTCCTGTGTTAAATCTCTCTCCAAAACCTGGGTAAGGAAACCAAAGGGCGGTCTTTCATTTGCATCTTCTTTCCAGCAGGAATTCATCAATTGATATCTATTGAAAACCAACAAGGAATCAATTCTTTTATCAGTTGTAGTAAGTGTCTAACTAAATGTAGTTTACGAATTAACGAATTTTTGAAATATCTTTTAGATTATTACAGAATACAACTTTCATCCCTTCATTTTTAAGTGAAAGTAAATGCTTACTGTATAAAATAAAAATGTTTATCAATTCATAAATTTCGTTCTTGACATACTTTCCATTTATTATTATTAATTTGTACAGAGTTTACATAGATTATCTGGAAATGTACATGATGATTATTAAAAAAGCAACAAGAATTTGCCCGATCAGTCAATAAATAAAATATATTTCTCATCCTATTCCACTTACATTTCATCGTCCGCATGCATTGGTTGGTTCAATCGATGTCCTTTGGTTAAAAAATTCATCAATAACGATTTAGTGTTAAGACCTTTGTAAGGAGCTTCCCCGAGTGTAAAGATTTCCCACAAAAGAACACCGAATGACCACCTGTAAAGAAAGAAAAATCATTGATATATCGGCAAATGAGAAAAGAATTAATTATGCGTAAAAACATTAATCTTAAAATTATTCATCATGTGTATTTCCATATGACAGTAAAAAATAAATCACATACACAAATGGAATCCAACAAAAAAGCTTATATATGACATGTTTTCGGGAAAATCTCCCATCATCAGATTACAAATACAGAATATACAAAATCGGAACCTAAATATTAATCTTGTTAATCGTAAAAATTAAATTATTAGTAAAGAATAACTGATCGGTTCCGCACGAAAAATTTGATAACCTTAATCAATTTTTGAGATAAAAATATAATCTGTTAAAAATTTGATTCAAATATTAAAGAAGAGCTTTTAAAAAAAGCAGGAAAAAAAGTCTGCGAATTAAAATTTACTACAAAAACATCATGAAATTTATTTCTCTAAATGAGAATGTATGCAGAATTGTTCAAATATTTTAATCATCTCTATTATTTCATAATCGACTACTTGATAGTGATGTGGAGATCGTATGCGATAATACAGTGCAACTTGGATAATTCGAACGTCTTTAATTCGAAATTTGTGGTTAATTCGAAGATTTCTCTTAGTCCCTTGAATTTCTTATTAAATCAATGTTAAAAAATCGTGGTTAATTCGAAGTTTTTTATAAAAAATTTCAAACCATAACGACTTTTCGGCGTTTCATCATTAAGAATTCGACACGTGACAACTGGCATCCCCTTCTCGCCACCGTTCGACACGTGACACGTCAGATGCCATTCGAGCTTCCTGCTATCAGTGTCACCATGTCTTTCAGTAAACCACGCATGTACAAGAATTTAACATTCGCTGAAAAGATCGCCGTCATTCGCGAGGTGGAAAAGGGTGTGAAGAAGAAATGCCAAATCGCCAACGAGTACGGGATAGCGCAATGGATAATATGTAGCTTACGTAATATAAATCTTATTTTTTTTTCATACATATAGTGTTTAAATCCTTCATACCATGATCTTTCTGAATAAATATTTACTTATTGACAGAATAATCTTTTCAAGCATTCAGTGGACCTGAAATTAAAGTGAAAAGATGTAACTTGTTTAATTCGAAAACTTGGATAATTCGAAGTTTTGTAGTGGTCCCTTCAGCTTCGAATTATCCAAGTTGCACTGTAGTACCTTTGATACTGAAACTGTTATTGACAGATGTTGGTAAGACATAAATCTAACGTATAAATGGGTGCTTTTAGGAATCGGTTGAAGGCTGACAATATTTAGACTAATGGTGTGTCTGTGTAAGGTGTTGAGAGGCAGATGTTGACTGGACGGAACATAAGTCGCAAAAACGATAATTCGGGACCCCACGCCTCATTTATGCTCTTTCGAATGTAGATAGACCGTTTTTTGTTTTTGTTTTTTGACGAAAAAACCGTGTGAAACGGTTGCAAATTAATCAAAGAACGAAAGAACATGTTTCTCATATCAGAATCTACAGAACCATCCTCCTTATGAGCTTAAGAAATAGACACCCTTCAAGCTACTCAAGGTTGTTTAAGACAGCTTTGTCTTAAATCTTGCACCAAATATATTTTAAAACCTCGTTAAGTCGTCACCCGTATAAGTCGTCACTCCGTTTAAGTCGTCGTTTTCCTTTGGTCCCGATAAGGTCTCATACGCAATAATGTAAAATAACCGTCCTTTGCCCGTCACCAAATTTAATTCTACTCCGGATAACTCGTCACCCTCAAAAATGGCCAAAAGCATCTTTCTTCATTTTGAATGCCATCGTGTTGTCGTTTCAGCCCCGCCCCTTCACTTTAAGAAAGCCAAGCCTTTACGGGGAATTTTCGACCATGCCTGTCACTTCGGGGGATTTTAATTCTTGGAATCTCGCTGCTAATCATTTAAAGCACACTTCTCGCTGCGACTCTGTCGAGTGTAGACGTTTTTCTTGACCGCTCCTGAGTGTGACTTCATTTCATAGCGAGTAAGCCCCGCTATAAGGGCTATTTTTTCTCTTGCAATTTCGTGGTTCGATTACGTTTTTAACAAGCAGGGAAACGAAAACTTACCTTGTTATCTTTTAAAGAAAAAAAAAAGACTTATCGTATTTTCCGGCGTATAAGACGACATTTTAAACCAGGAAAATCTTCTCAAAAGTCGGGGGTCGTCTTATACGCCGGGTGCTGAAACTTCCGAGCCGGACTGGAGAATCTGCGGTCGCCGCATATGATGGGGGGAGCTCAAAAACGGCCGCGGCCGCATCCCCACCGTATGCGGCAACCGTATGAAAGCAGCAAGGACGGCGCTGTACAAGTACAGTAGAAGAAAATCCACTCAGCAGGATTCGTGGAAAGAAGTGACTTAACTCGGTACCGATGACGAGGTAAGTGTAATTGAAGGACGGAGCAAGCTGAAGGCGTCCGGGACGCCCGGGTTATGGAAAAAAGAGATAGAGCGGGAACAGAATAAACAAGACTACAGTTAAGAAATACTATGATTTTAGTGAAATTCTAAAAAAATGTAGCATTAAAATAATGCACCAGAATAAACAAAGCTACGGTTACTTGGAGACAGGGAGAGCTGATCAATCCAAGCAGCCAATCGCCGGTAAGGTACATCGCTTTTAAAGGAAAAGTTTAATCCACTTACACTGTTTTATGTTTACATGTTCGATGACAAACAGCGTTATGTTTATAAGTGACAGTTTTCCTGCTAAATATCTGCATGTCATAAGCATTTGAATTAAAATTACCATATTGAAATCAAATCTGATGTTTTTTTTAATTTTTATTTGGTGTGCGTTGGAAGAGGGGTAGTCTTATACGGCGAGTATATCCCAAACTTTATATATCAATTGGAAAAATTGGGGGTCGTCTTATACGCCGGACAACGGTAATTGAACTTTTTGAAAAATCAAATGATTCGAAAACAGCTTTTGCCAAAGAACACCATATTCCCAGGACTACATTAAACGATATTCTTTCATCGAAACAAGTAATTGAAGAAGCTGACTGCAAAGACAAAAGAAAGAGAATGAGGAAATCGAAGTTTGACGAGATCGAGGAAGTTTTAGTTCGATGGCTAAAACATTCCAAATGGCAAAATATGTTGATATCTGCCGTGATTCTCAGAGAAAAAGCCCTGGAAATTGCTAAGGAGTTGAAAATGGAAGATTTCGGCGGCAGCAATGATTGGCTGGAACGTTTCAAAGACAGACATCGCCTTTCTTTTAAAATGATTAAAATGTAGTAGCTATAAAGTGGTTTTTTTTATATATAATTATTTTCCATTATTCATTTGCATGTATTGATTTCTGAAAATCTTGTTTTTCTCACCGAATCCTACAGCAATTCATGAAAATATTGTATTTCAGTATTTTTTTGTTGTTGTTTTTTTTTTCTTTCAAAATTGCCCACTCCGCTTATGTCGTCAAAAATATTTGGTTCCTTGAGTGACGACTTAACGAGGTTTTACTGTACTTCAAAACTATGAAAGTGTGATGTGTGATATGAAAATTTTATTTTGCAAAGCAACAGGTTGATAACAACCATGACTGTATGTTGCAGCTCCAACCATTATTTAATACTTTACTTATGGCCTGAAGTTGTTTAGAGAGAAGATATAATTTTTGGTTTTTATTCACACTATGTTTCTTTGTTGTGGGCCTGAAAGTCACGTTGTAAGGCACTTGACTCAGGACTGAAGGAATTGAGTTCGATTCCATAAGGAGGTCAGTGATTTTTCCCATATTAATTCTTCTCCAAACCAGTCCTAGGGTCCATCCAGCCCTCTGTAGAATGGATAACAGAGTTTCTTTCCCGGGTGGGAGATCACCCTACCTTATCTCATTCGTTGGCCAAAGAACCGTTGGGAACCTTCCTCCAGCGCTTCTTGGGCCACGTGAGCCCTAGTTTCTGTTACCATAACTTATTCTGTATATTAAATATTGTACAATAAAATAACACTACATGACAGTTTAAAACATCACTTTCGAAGTCAAACTAATTTTGTCATTTATGTTAAAAAAGAGACCTCAGAATAAATATCGAAAGACCAATAATATATATTTTGTCAACGATGCTATGAAATACTTGAAGGGTGAATATTTATCAATGACTACTATTATTTTTAACGGGACTCACAAGCGTAACAAAAACAGATGTAAGTGAAGCAAATACATATTTCCAGAAACCAAATCTGCAGTAAATTTTCTTCTTGTTGGTTCAGCGGAAGAACAAGCAGGAAACAGAAATTTCTTCTACGCCTTCTATGTTGATAATCAATTGGTTAATTATTATATAGGTTAATTATTATTAGTCATTATACTTATTAGGATGTAAACTTATTAGGAGTCCAAAAATGAAACATCTGACAAATAAAGTTACAGTTGTGAAATTAGGCATTTTTTAAAATTTTATTCCTATCATTAATTAGCACTGCTGTTTTATGGCGCTGACGTCTGTCAATAAGAAACCAGAGATAAATCTTTGCCAACTACTTACACGTCACTTCTGGATGTAAACAGGTTTTCCTTCAATGTTTCCAACGCCAGCCATTTCATATTGGTATAGTTCTAAGAGAGAAAATATGGAAATATAAGCAATTTGAGTGAACTGAGTTAATAATATGACATTCAATTCTTCTTTTCTTATTACTGTACGTACCAGCTCCTTTTCATAGTAACTCCTATTTTCAGGAGAATATTTGGTAAGTCCAAAATCACCAATTTTTACTGTTTTTCCTTCAGAAACAAAAATGTTTTTGGCTGATAAATCTTTATGAATAACCTACGGTTCAAGAAAATATATAAAATTAGTTAGTCTTGCAATGTAATTTAAGATGTTCATTTAAAATGAGATTCTTTATAATTTAAAGGCATTTCATGATAAAACAAATGAAGAATTAGAAACTTGAAATGAACAATCCTATCTAAATTATCTTTGTATGAAGCGCTGTCGGCAGAGATTTTAAAGCTTGTGAATTTGTTTACAGAAAGCTGATTTTCTGGACTCATTAAGTTCTCAATGAGCTGTAGTTACCGTATTTCAATCTTCACCATTAGCCTTAGGCTTTTCGAAGATCTAAATACTGTCTTATGCTTCAAGAGAAAGCAACTGCAATCAGCCAGATAATATCGTGATTCAACTGAGGATCTACGGCACTCCATGGTATTTCTTCAAAAAAATTAGTTGCGAGTTTAGGAAACAAATATGGATAAGGACCAGGAGAGAACAAGGTGCAATCAATTATTACAGATATGTATTAAAGCTTACCAACACTTTTGTTATTTGCGAGCTATTTAATGATAACCCCAATAAGGCAAAAAGGAGGAAAAATATCCTCCGAAAATTTAGAATATAATCTTAGTGGAGATATCTTTATATTTCATTTCTAATGCACAAGGATTCTAAGGAAGAAAGAATGAAGCCCTATTGTTGTTTCTACAAATAAATATCTCAACCACATAAGAAACTTTTTATTTTTCTTACAGAATTCAATCTCTTAAAAACTCTTCTCTTTTCCTAAGAAAACATTTTTCTTGCTATTGATCAGAGGCCTTGAATTACATAAAGTTTCTGCTATGTTGAAATTTTGTAAAAGTCACTCAAAGAACATATAAGTTCATATTATTATATATCTTCGAGTCAGTCTGTAAAATATCGCAGCATTTCAACAGGAATCAAACAGACTAGAAAATCGACTATTTTATTAATTAGAATAATCAATGTAATAATTCAGCAACACATTCATCAGCAGTAATTCTGTAGTTCTTACCCCTTTTTCACTCAGATATTCCATTCCTGATGAAATCTGAAATCCAAAGAAGCGAAGATCTTGTTTCGTCAAAAAGTCAAACTTCTGAATACTAACAGCTGATGGCCGAGGACACACAGATGGGATTTGATAACCCTCATTACTAAGTAAAAATAAAACAGAATTAATGATTTCAATATGAGAAATCAATTACATTCATTTGAAATTTATAATAGTTTAGTAGTTTAATTAGTAGTTTTAGTATATATTCTTTTCAGACTTTTCTTAATTTTTTTTTAGCACAAAACTTAACTAACTAAAAACTAAAAGCACAATCTTCTAACCCTTCCTTAATGTTTTTTGTTTTCTTTTCCTTTTTGAATGTTGGTATAAGGAAGATTACTGTTTTACGTGAGCTGTTGAAATATCTATTAGCTGAAATCTTTCATCCAACGTGATCATTTTCCTTTTGTTCTTCTAATAAAAGCTAAAACAATGGCAGATTAGCTTTCAGGAACAGCAATTTGGAAGAAGATAAAAATAAGAAGTCTCGGAAAAGGTTTTTAATCAATGAAATAATTTAATTTATATCAATTGTTAATTAAATCGAATAAATTAATCCACTAAGACGTAAACTGGAATTCCGTTTATGGCTAGAATGGACTGACAATATCTTTGATCCTCATTTCAGGGAAAACTTCTAAGTTTTTGGGGAAAAATGGTCTTATAGTAAAAAAATGTTCCTGAAATAAAGATTCATTTCGTAAAACAAAAACTGAAATTGGGTCAATCAGAAGTGGGATATGGAAGTATTTCAACGAAGAGTTCCGAAAAAGAGGTATTTACAATTTTTCTGGAAAACAGCTACAAGTAGACAAAAAGTGTTGATATCCTGAAATAAAGTTCAAGGCTGCGTTTAAAAGAAATAAAATGAAATCGGATATCAGGAGCCGAGATATGGCCTAAAATAAGAATATATTATGACCTTCATCTTTCATCCAACCATAGCGGGTTCAGATATCACTTTTCTTATACTTATTAGTAGGATCATTCAGAAAATCACTGATGTCGTTTGTGGCGAAAACATTCCTACGACGCTCATTTTTAAGCATAATTTTCTTAAAATAGGCGACTTATTAATAATCGAGGTTCTGTAATTGAATCTGATTAAAAGTTCTATCGTTCTTAGGTTTTATTTCTAATTAAAGTTAATATAAAACGTAATTAATGGATTTCTACTTATTTTACGTTTTTGTTTTTTTATATTTGCAGAGGGAGATTATGTTTCGAATTTGTTATTTTAGAGAAACTTACTCAACTACTTCATCTGTTTGCTCTTCACTGTCCGCCATTGGAATGACTGAAGTTGCGTTCAAAAGAAGAGGAGTTGCCTCTGAATCAGGAAGAGCAGAAGATTCTGAAGAAACAGAAGAACTTCGATGCAATTTTAGGAAATCAAGGAGGTTTCCATTGCCACAGTATTCGAAGATGAGCCACAATTCACCAGCTGAATTAAAAAAAAAGGGACAGATGGTAATATATGTTAACATACAATATCAATGAAAAAAATACGAACATTATTAACTATCCTTCAAAATAAACGCTTTGACGTTTCAATGTATAATGCATTAGGTATTGAGAGATTGTCTGCATAACAGTTCCCCCAATAGTAATTACAAAATTCTTTCTGCCCTAATTGGACTTAAAATATGCCAATGTTAGACTGGTGTCTTCATTGAAAATTAGCTTATTAATAACATCACATTTGTAAACCATTGCATTTTTCTTTTGCAAGAAATGGAATTTGCAATTTGTTTATTTCATTTAAATTCAAATAATCTATTAATAAAAATTAATATTGAATAAAAATCGTAGATAACAAATTTTCCAAATGGCCTCATTGTCCAAATGTCAATCGAAATAATTTATTTTTAAATGGAAACAAAACAAGATCAATTTAATAATTATATTTCAGCAATCAGTGATATTAAGTTGATATAATCTTTTGCCATTACGAAATACTTTGGTCAAGATTGTTATATTGTTTTCTACTGAGAGAATTATTACTATGTTATTTCCTTTCGTGAAGTGCCAATGGCTGAAGGACGATTTGCGTTTTAACAACATCGCTGCTAATCATCGTTTCTTATTATATGTATATCTTTAATAATTAATAAATATTTCCCAATTACCTATGTTTGTTGCAGCTCCGTAAACTTGACGAATATTAACATGATCTGAAAGACTCTTCATATTTCTAATTTCTTCGAAAAGAGTCTTTTTTTCGAGTTCTCCATATTGCCCTAAAAGAGAAAGAAAAAATTGTTAATTGTTATGAAATAAAATAATTTAAAATAAATTATCACAATGAAAAATTGGAACCTATTGAAAGTATTAAATTTTAATCATCCAAGAGCCAGAAGAAAATGAATTAAAAACATTCAAAATTCAATAATAAAAAGATACCTTTGATAATTTTAACAGCTACGATTGTGACATCTAAATATTCGTTGTCAGAGGCTGAACATACTTTGCCTTTATGGACTGTACTAAAGGCTCCATCACCAAGAAATTCTTCTGTATTGAAAATAAGAAGAGGATATTAATATGTGGTTCATGAAATCCTCATTATCAAAAAAAAACGCTATTAAATAATGGCAAAAGACAATCTTAACATTTATAAATGCTTTGTAAAAACGATAGGAAACAGTGTTTCACTTGTTTAATAACTCCAAAAAACTTCAATCTTACATCTCCTGGCAATATTTCGTTGGGCCTCATCGGCTTAACATTTTCAAGCCTTTTAATCGTATAGGAAAAGGGAATATCTCCCTCCTTCCCAAACACCTACATAATAAAACACAATCAAGAATTCTGAAAAAACGTGAAATATTGCCAGGAGATGTAAGATTGAAGTTTTTTGGAGTTATTAAAGATTGATGTTTTAAGACGTGTTCTAAGAAGAGTTTATAGTGTTTCACTTGCTTTGCTGGCTTAGATTGTTGAAATACATTGTTTACTTAGATACAGTTTATAACTTGGATCGTATAACTTAAATGCAGAATACAACAGTTCGGATTGTAGGTGCTGGATTGCTCGGCTTTGATATTAGGATTAATGAGGCTCTGATTACTGATCTTGAGATTACTCAGTATGAAGGACATTCCTGACTTTTGATAAATAAAGTTAATTCACTTTATTGTTTGACTGTAGAATGACTTTTAATAATCGTTTCACCAACGACCCGAAATGAGCGGAATGTGTCTTTAAGACAAAAAAAGAACGCAAAGGATAAAATACAAGAACTCTCTGATTCTCTTGAGATCTGTTATTTTGAAAAACTTCAATTTGAAATATTTTTCAATATTTAATCATTATATTTTCTTAATTTTATATACTGTTCATTAATATTCCAATAAGTCCTGAAATGGAATTGTATTTATTGGATGTAAACACAGTTGAAAATAAAAGTTGAATTTTCTTATGTTGCAAGCTTTATTTTTATTAGTATATTGTCTTTTAAAATATTCAAAAAGTCTAACTGATAGAATCTACCGACTTTATTACCATTCGATACAAACAAACAACAAAGACTCACGCAAACAAATAGATTGTGGTAAAACTTCTAGTGGATCTGTCAATGACTCCGTTCTTCCAATGTAGATTTGTTCATCTGGTAATGGACTGAGGGGGTCATCTATTCTTTTTTCAAACATAACCATGTCATTGAGCTGCACACAAATTAACAAACAAAAAAATAAATACATCATTAAAAGTGCAAATAAGATTGGCTACAACTGAAATTCAAAATACATTCACAAAACTAAAAGTTTCACCTACTACATTTATTTCATTCATCACACAATTAAGATAAACTTTTGTAATCTCAGAAAATTCTTAAAATCTTTTCTTATTGGAACATAATCCTCTTTAAAAAAAATTGATATCAATTGACTTATAAATATAAATTAACACCATTATATATCAGCGTTTGTTTCATATTTTTAAGTTTTTTTTTAACTAATGATAAAAAAAATCATTGCTATTTAATCTGCTTTAATACAAACTGAAATTTTTACTTTAATTACACTGCCAACTAAGTTTGCACTTCCTTCTTGTTTAAAACAATAATAAATTACTACAAAAGCTTTTGTTAATAATAAATTACATTTGAAATAATCACGTACGTATTCGGAGACTCATTATTCCAGTCTCCTTCATCAAGTGCGATTTAAAAAGTTAAAAATTAAAAATAACTTTAAAAAATCCCCCTTCTAAAGGAACGATGTTCCTTGCATAGGGTTCGTCGAGTAAAGAGATCCGGCGTTGTTCTTTAGACGCTAACTTTTTAAATCGCACTTGATAAAGGAGACTGGAATAATGAGTCTTCGAATACGTACGTGATTATTTCAAATGTAATTTATTGTTTTAAACAAGAAGGAAGTGCAGACTTAGTTGGCAGTGTAATTAATGTTAAATATAGCACGTTAAAATTATTATCAGTGAAATTTTTACTTTTTTCTTAACCTGGGCTTTCTTTTTTTCTTTCTTTCTTTCTTTTTCATTTGTGTGGTAAATAGCTTAATTTAAAAATTAAAATTGTTTTCAATAAAATTTGCCTTTTGACCAATGTGAGTTTGGAACCTGATTTAAAAACAAATAATATTTTGTTGAAGACAAATTCTAAAAGAATAATTATTTCTTTATTTTTATTGTTTTATTGTATTATTGTTTAGCTCAGACAAAGTCTGGTGGAGTTTTGAAGGCGGAGAAATTCATTTCAAGCCATCTGTTGTAGAATTCTACGGCCCACGTGTCCTCCAGTCCCTAATACAGAGACAATTTTGGATTCCAGGGATTCGGAAACTAATCCGGTCCAGGTTGGCCAAATGCATAACTTGCTTTAAGACAAAACCTACGCCGTTGGAGCTATGATGGGAGATTTGCCTGTTTCAAGATTAGATCAGGGCAGATGTTTCCTAAATGTTGGTGTTGATTTCGGTGGTCCTTTCCTTGTCAAAGAGAATCGTAGAAGAGATGCTCGAACTTACAAGGTCATCTTATGTCTCTTTGTTTGCTTATCCGTCAAGGCTGTTCACATTGAGATAGTAACAGATTTGACAAGTAATGCATTCCTTGCTGCACTCGATAGATTTGTTGATCGCCATGGTTTATGTAAACAGATGGTCTCCGACCGTGGAACTAATTTCGTAGGAGCAGCCAGACATTTGAATGATGTATTCAAAACGTTACACGACTACAGGAAGCTATAATGTCTGGATTGACTCAGCGAAGTATAACTTGATCGTTTCAACCATCTGGTTCTCCTCACTTCGGAGGAATATACGAAAGTGGTATTAAGTCTGTTAAGTATCACGTGAAAAGTGGTTTACAAGTATTAACATTCGAAGAGTTTATCAACTGTCTTCACAAAAATTGAGGCAATGCTCAACTCTCGACCTCTTTGTGTACTTTCTTACTTGCGTTTGGAACAAGTACATTTAGGCCAGGATAAGGTAGCAAGAATGGTCACCCTACGCATCTCTCATGGTCTCATTCGAAGACCAGTAGTAAAGATTTATCCTCTTCCTATTGCCTAAATTTTTTTTAATTTTCTTTCCTTATTTATTTCGAGTTCTTTGGTTCTGTTTTAATCCACCTTCTCAAGTTGAGTAGGTTTTATCTGTATATATCTGTATATATGTTTATTTACTTGTGAAATCCCAGGTTGATTTCAAGTGGGGAGAAACCTTGTGGCTTAATGATGGGATTAGAATTGGACATGGGTGTGAGGCTAAATTATTGTACAAGTGACAGTGGACTTTGGACGTGTTGAGTGCGAGACTTGGTCATTGCGTTCTTGGCGACGCCGAGTGCGAGATTCAGTGCTTCTGGATTCGAAACTCAGTCAACATGGGAGAACGACAGTCTAGCTGTTTGGGGCAATGCTCAACAACTACTGCGTGAATGATGTAGGTAACCCTGCAATCTACAATGACGAAGAGAACAAGTGTCGACGAAGCAAGGTTTAATGTCGAACTATAGTCCTACAAGGCTACAGTTTTCCGAAGGTTAACCGGAACTTTAGCTGAAACCATCCCAAAGCCTTGTCGGTGGAGCGAGGGCTAAAGCAGCTACACAGGAGTGAAATCTATTCCAATCTGGTGCAACGAAGAGCCATCTACACACTGAGTAGGCTAAGTGTCCTTTTCCATCCTATTTTATTGAGCCACAATTGAGGGGAGTAGTTTTGCTATTGCTTTAATTAATTTCTTGTTATCGATTCAGGGCCTTGCGCGTCAGAGACGCCAAGCCACTCCATACTCAACGATATATGTTGCAGTCACCTGTAGCACGAGTTTATCGGAGGTTCCAGGAGACTGGTGCCTTTCATCGTAGACCAGATACTCGTGGACATCGAGCTACAACTGCAAGAGATGACCGATTTATTATTAGCACTGCACTATGCAATCGTAATTTGACTGGCATTCAGGTCCAACAAGAGCTGCACCGTGTGCGTCGGGTAGCTGTCAGTAGCTGGACAGTCAGAATAAGACTACAGGAAGGAAATTTGACCCCACACAGGCCTGCCACAGAACCACTTCTGACTATACCTCATCGGGAAACCCGCCTTCAATTTGCTCGCGATCACGTTGAATGGACTGTAGTGCAATGGGGTTCAGTGTTGTTCTCCGAAGAAATTCGAATGTGCTTACATGGCAATGATAGATGAAACTTTAATGAAGGCCTGGTGAACGATTTGCGCAATCTGCTTCCAGGAAACGGTCACTTATGGAGGAGGCTCTTGCAGCCAAAATTGACGTGGTGTTTATCGACCCTGGACAGGAGACAGGTTGACGGCTCACCGGTATATAACCCAGTGCAACAACAATATGTATTGCCGTACGCTGGATTCCTCGGAGAAAACTTCATTTTCCTGCACGACAATGCGAGGTCACAAGCCGCTGTTGCTGTTCGGGATTATCTGAATGCAGTCGACATTGAATGTATACGGTGGCCTGCACGTAGTCCTGATCTGAACCCGATAGAACATCTTTGGGACCTCCTAAAGAAAAGAGTGCGTGGTAGAAAGCCAGCTCCAGAAACAATCGAGGAGTTCGAGAGAGCATTAGACGAGGAATGGAAAAATATTGATCAATATGAGGACATGAATGTTAAACGATCAATGAGAAGCCGAATGGAAGCTGTTATCAGAGCTCGATGTGAAATTCAGTTAGATTTGTTGCCTTGGCTTTCTAATGAAATGAACGCTTTTGGTACTACACCTTACCCATATTACTGTTTTCTCACATTTTTTACAAAATGCATTCATCCAAAACGTTCTGAGTGTCACGGCAATGGCATATTCTTTGATATTTTATTACTTGCAGTTTTCAAATGATCAAAAATTTGCTAATATTTAAGGTTCACCATTGCATTTCAGTTTGAATCGATTTCCGTGCACTCGAGTATATTTATAAAGCTTAGAAAAATGACAGAGAAAATAAAAAATTTATCTGAACTTTCATCGGTGAGAGTTTGGGGCGGCCTGTTTTGTCCTTTTTAGGGACTCATCAGCCAATCCACTCACAAGATGAAATGGTCAGATAGTGCAAAAGTGACAACAAATAACCACACCCGCTTCCGACTGTGGCTTCCCTCCAAAAGAAAAACACATTTAAGAAAGAAACCAAAACAGGCAAAACTTCCAATCCTGGCCTACGAAACCATCAGGCACAAAGGAATTTGAATATAAAATACCATGGCTGAATCCAACCCTGGTTTAATATAAACAAAAGATTTAAATGCCAGAAATTAATATAAAGCATAGAAAAATGATACAGAAATAAAATAATTTCTGAATTTTCATCGGTGTGAGTTTGGGACGGTCTGTTTCTTCCTTTTTAAAAAATACGTATATTTTATGATCTATAAAAGCATAATAAAATGGAAACGTAAAATAAATCATAACAAATTTTACGTGCCTAACAATTCAACAAAATGGTAACTACGGAAGGCAGAAGGAACCAAAAAGACTTTTTCTGTGTGTATTTTGGTTCTTTGTGCCTTCCGTAGATACCATTTTATAAAATAAATTAGTTAAGATGAAATCAATGTATTGATAATGAACATTGAAACAAATATTCAGAAGGTGTCTTACGTTGTCTTTACGAACTCTTTTCTTCCATCTTTTTTTGCTTAAAAAGTAAATAGCAACAGCTAACAAAATGACTGCTAATAAACAGGGAATCACGTACAAATATACATCTTCAGTTTCTTCAGATTCTTCTCTAAACTGAGTGTCTGAAATAGAAATGAAAGGTAATATATTCTTTATTTTGATACGTACAATACAATATTTCAAGTAGCATTTTTGCTAATCATTCTCTTGTGTGGTTTCCATTCACAAATTCATTTTTATAATGCAATAATAACAACATCTTATGAAAACACATGATAACATTGACTCTTCAACAGAATATATGTTAATAAAATGAAGAATTAATGATTTACGAGCGTATTTGTTGATATTTAGGATATATGGATATGTTAATAACATGAAAAGTTAGGGATCTATTTATTGAGAAATAAAAATTAATGTAAATCAAAAAAGTTAATTTCTAAAAGCGCCATTTGTTTTAGCCATTATTATTTCAGATTAATGTTCTAACATATTTAGTTTCAGATGAAGGGAACTAGTGTCAATCGTCCGTTACCTTACATTCTACAAAGACCTGTTACATTTGCTATATTCAATTCATGTTCAATTAGTAGGACATTCTTCATTGACTGCAAGAGATAAGACGTTTGTTTTACCATTCCAGATTCGCATTCAATTCCCGGCGGTGATCGGAATTTTCTCTGTTTATTCCAAATTGTTCCTACAATTCATCTAATCCTTTGTCAATGGGTACAAGGTTTCTGTCACGGAGAGTAAGACGGGCGAGTGTCGGATTTCACTCCGTCCTATTTGAATGATGATCGCAGGGATGTGTCTGTCTTGTGATGTTTTAGCAGTCATTCAATTTTTAAATCAGTGAAGTTCTAATGTAAGTTTTACTTTTTTTCATTGCAACTTTTCTCAAATTTTGATTGATTTTTTTAAAATTGTTTAATTTTTTACGTAATATATATTACAATTGTCATGAAAAACTTTTAAAAAACGTCATCAGAGTTTTTTTTACTAATTCTCTACGAAGGACAGAAAATGTACTTGACGTTTTCGATATTTGTTTGTGGATAATAAAAGGCAGGAAAACGGAATCATATGTACAGAAAGCTTAGTAACATACCAGAATATTGAAAGAGCAATAGAACCGAATAAGTTAAAGAACAAGGACTGAATTGTTTGTAACTAGTAACAAATTTTCAACGGTAATCAAATCAATTTATAATTTTCATTGGGAGAATAATACTTTTAATCGTGGATGCTTACGATTTTGTTTCGGGAAGAGGAAACTGTTTTTTTTTTTCCTAATCACAAACAATTTTGAATATTTTTTTATGTTATTTTTAAAGAGGTTGAAGTTCACCCCTCCCTCAAGGCCGCATAAATACATCACTGATCTATAATGCACTGATATCAGTTCACTTACCTGTGGCACTTATTGCAATTTCTCTTTTCACTAGTTGATTGTTCTTCCGCTTGGTCGAATAACAGAAATACATTCCTGAGTGTTTGAAACGAAGAGGATGGAATTCCAAAATAGAACCAAAGGAGAATCGACTGTTGAATTTTCGTATTAGAACTAGAAATATTGTTTTAAAAAAATTAAAGAATAAGTTTTGGTTAACGTCAATAACACTTCTACCTCATGACTAAAAAATTGGATTTAAGATATAAGTTAAATAGATATAGAATATTAAATTCATAAAAGTCTATATCATATCTCAAATAACCTACAAAGGAGTATATATGGTATGCATTTCATATCTACACCGTAGATATAAAAGAAAGAACTTGAAGCTTACTTTTCTTAAATGTTTGGGATTTTTTTTTTAAGACGTGAAAACGTAATTCACTCTGCGGTTAACACCTGAGAATTGATTAAATTCTCAAAATGTTTAGGTTAATGTTCGAGATCCAATTTTAACTTTCAAATACATGGACTCGTGAGACGTCAACAGAACTTCACTGTTTCCAGTCAATGAGAGTTAATTGGGTTCCTACCTTTTATTTTCACGTGCAAATGAAGCGAAGCAGAGAAATGTTCCAATAGAAAGGATAGAATGTCCTTGAATAGTAATGTTAAGTTTCAAGATGATCTGTTGATTGGCTCCAAAATTAACATTAGTTTCTTATATAAACACTAATTATATTGATGTTTTTCTTTTGAGCCTAACCTTCCTTAGAAAGTCGAGTAAAAAAACGTTTACTGGGACTGAAATTCTAGTATTTATATCTACAGAATTTTACTTTGATTTAATTTAATCAAGTATAAAATATCAAATTTGAGATAAATATCGTTGAAATTGGCGTGAAATTAGATAACTTAGTCCCTCAGATAAAATTATTCTTTTATAAATAGAAATTCGAAATTGGCTTCTGGTATTCATTGGTTAAACAATAATTGTTAAAAAGTTCATAATATCCAATAATCTTATTATTAAGTATTAGATCCAGTGATTATTAATAGCTTAAATATTTCGACGATCTAAGAAAGTAGAGACTACGATAATCCGTACTGTAACAGAACCGAAAGAAGGATTCAATCCTTGAAATATGTTTGATGTTTGTTTATAATTTCTTCACCTCTATCAAATCTGAAAGCAATTTCAAATTGTTTTTTACTCTTGTACCTTGTTCATAGTCAATGACCTGCTCTTCCTTTTGACCCAAAGGAATCCATCTCCATTGAATTTCCTTGGACATATTGTATTCAAATGTGTTTGCTCTACATTCCAGCTGAACATTTTTGTTAGCGTCCGGATCTTGATTCAGAATAATACTGAAATCAGATTGAAAATCTGCAAGAAAAGAAAGAACACCTATTAATATGATTTCAAAACCAAACAGACAACTCGTTAAACTTATTTAAAAGTAGAACAGAATAAAAATAACAACTTATAATTATAAATATTCAACTAAATATTCTTCATGATGACTATTATTCATTTGCCATAGGTTAAAATAATTCTGTTTTATAGATTTTTAAATAATTCTGTTGTTATTATTTCTAATTACTGTGACATCTGTTAAGTTATTATGCATAAAAATAATTCTTCTTATTTAATTTTGTTTGTAGATCGATGAATGACATAGACATTGCTAATCATTGGAGAAAGTCGGATAATTCCTCAATAACTTCTTTTCACTTTAATACGGCTTTAATCCAGCTTGTATATAAGTTTTGAAAGCCTCTAAGTCGTCCTTTGGAGCAGTCTAAAATAAAAAGATACCTGTTTGGATAATATTTGGCGATGCTACAATAAAAATGTACCACCTTTGTAAGGGAAGAGGTGTCCATGTTTCGGAAGATTAATAATACATTCCTAATAGTTTTTCTGCAGATTATACATATCTTTTATTTGAGAAAACGAAAAATTGGAAGTCAATCATTCAGAACCTAATGAGTTGTCACTTTAATTTGGGCACTGCTGTTCTTCAGATTAGACGCAACCCTTTGAAAATTGGGAATCAAATTTCCTTTCACTAGACTATTTTTGATGTAGCAAAGGAATTCTCCCTTTACTATTGCTGAAACATCAATATTTATTCAAGGTTCATTTTAGGAACTGCTATTTCATTTTAATTCATATAATGAATAATATAAAAAAAATGAAAAATCAATGCAAATAAGTTTGATACAAATTGTAAAAAAAAATGTACAGCAAGGAACTGCTTCCACAATGGACCCGAAAACAAGCGACCCCGTACATTTCACTTTCGGTCACGTCCATTGAGACAGATCGGGACAGACTCATATTTTTCCCTGCCACTATAAAGCATGAGGATTCCAATAAGGTATGAATCATATTTTTCGGACTTTTAGTTTTCGCTGCAGATAGATAGAATGACTGTAACAGTTCTCCGCCTTCACACTTTCAAATTCAGAACACCCCGCCAAAAAAAAGCATAAAACTATTATTAACAAAAAAATAAATTTGTAGAGATTTCTAAAGAAAACTTCCTCTCAGCTTTTTATATTAGGCCATTTTTGTCTGTTATTATTTTTTTTTGCTAATACTACTGTATAATATCTTAATGAACATTGACAAAGGTCACTGAAAATTTCCTTCTGGGAGACAAATTTGATAATAATAATTGTCCTGATTAGCACAATATTTTGGATTAGCTGTGATGCTTTTTTAAAATAGCACATTTAAAGTAAAAAACAATTGTTCTTACCATTCACAATTACGAAAGATTCTTCGATGTAGAAAAATGTTTCTGCATCATCGGGCACAATGCAGCGATAGATACATGATTTCGTTGCTGTAAATGACAAAATACTTTGTTTGATTCCATCTTTAGTTACTGGAGACAGAATGTTTTCCTTAATTTCTTGATACTCTTCACGACAGTCGTCTCTGTCACATGGACTCCAGAACCACAAAACCTTAATTGAAGGCACATCTTCATAAGTACAAGTAATATTGTATTTGTTACCAAAAACGTAGAAATCCCGTTCAGGAGAAATGCTAACTATAAAACCTGTAATAAAAGTAGGGATACAGTTAAAAAAAAACTGATTAACTCCACCAATAACTAATAAAGTCTACCATGAACACAAAGTATTAAACAATTTTGAATTTTTATTTTCATGAACTTATCTGTGACACGTATTTCCATTTTTATCAATATTGATAGAAGTAAAATATGATATGTAAATAAAGTAACTAAAATCAATCAATCAGAGCAATCTCAGCAAGTCTAAAATTTCGCTATAAATTTTTTCTTTAACTTAATTCAATATTCAGCTTTTACTGAACACTACATACGAAAAGATGACTACAGTCCATAGACACAGGAATTATATAGGAAATTGACCTCTTCCCTTTTATTTGTGGAAATAGATCTTACATGATCACAAAAACTCATTAGAGAGATTTACCACAGCTTTGCAAAACAAAAAGAACTTTAATTCTTAACTTTAAAGGTATTTCTAGAATTCCAATGCAGATTTCTCGAGAAACAACTAAATAAAATTCAAGAAGAAGAAATCAACTGAAGTTACGAAATTCAATAATAGAAGAATCAAATAAAGAAGAAGCAAGAAGAAATCTACGAAATATTCAATGTACTGTACAATATTCTGTACAAACATACACTATATGGCCAAAAGTATCCAGACACCCTTCCGACGAAGTGGATCGGGCAGATCAGGAGGTTTGATGCATCAACGGACGTTATAAAAGTTGGTGAGGGCTTGGGCGGTTATAATTCTGCGTTCCCGATAAAATGAGCTACAATTGCTCAATGAGCGAGCTCAGTGACTTCAAATGTGGAGTGCTAATCGGATGCCACCGTTGTAGGAAATCAAATCAGCTCAACGCCATTGCACTGTGGGAAGTGCAAAAATGTTCTGTGTAGTGATGAATCTCGCTTCACAATCTGGCAGTCTGATGCACGCATGTGGTTTGGCGGATGCCCGGCAACTCAACTTATCCGACTGCATTGTGCCAACTGTTAAGTTCGGTGGCGGCAGCATAATGGTGTGGGGTGTTTTTCATGGTTCGGACTTGGTCCCTTAGTTCCTGTGATGGGTAACATGAACTCTGCGATGTATTGGGCCGTTCTGGACAACGCTGCCTTGTGCCAATTGCAGGCGAAATATATTTTGAGGAAATCATTTAACTTAAAAATTAATACCCTGGTTACCTGAAACGACCACCGTGTATTGTTTATAACTCTTATTATTGGCCGAGCACTGGTAGATGACTGATTTGTCAGCTTTAAATATTAGATTCCTTTGCACTGAATATTCACTGATTCGTAAGTGATTGGAAATTATTTCTTCCTTAATTCCATGGGATAGAACAGGTTGAAAAGACCTTTAATATCACTATGGTATTCACTGAAGTTACACATGATTTCAGAAGGAAGAGAGACTTATTATATTCAGACTTATTAGGAGTCTAAAGGTAGGAAGATTAGGTAGGAGAGTCTGTTAACAAAAATAAATAAATAAATAAATAAAAACTAGTAAAGGAAAGTCACCAAAAGTGAACCCTCAACCTTTTATACTGTTGTATTTTTTTCGTGTTTTATGATAATCCATCACAAATGGCCATAAAATTTTCCTAAAATATTTGTGTATAGTATTTTTTAATCGAAAACTTTTATCCAAAACTCTTGTGATGAGTATTTTAGTTTTTATAAAACAAGTCAATGTAGATTTTTCGATAAAATGGTTCGAAAATAGGACTCCCCCCCCCCCCCAAATAGCCTTAAAGTTGAATCCCATATTTCTGTTGTTTTTATTTTTTATTTTAGCTGTACAATCTGGTCAGACCACTTTCATCCAAATTGAAGATTCTCTAAGGAGGAAAGATAAATTTTTAAAAGCACTTTTCAAACAACGAAAAAACTAATGATGTTAACGATTTGCTGAAAGCCAGTGGACATGCATATGATGTTCCCTTGGATCGACGATCTATCTCTTCAAAAACAGAGCCAGCCATTTCTTACCGGTCATATTCCCTTTAACAAAAGAATGTTTTATATTATTATTTTCTGCTAACCGCTATGCCATTCTCCTAAGGTCAGATGTTGCCTACTTAATCAGTTCTTTTTCGAGCTCAGGACGCAAAATTGTTGGACGACCAAGCTTTGTGTGTATAGCTGTTAGCAGTTCACCATACTTTTCATTACACAATCTCATAAGTATGGTTTTTGGCAGACAAAAGTTTAGACCCTTTTTTCCACCCATCTTTTTCGATGCTTCAATGGCTGAAGACATATTCTTTCTGGACAATATTTCCTTTCATTTTCATTATTTTTCTTTTTAAAGGAGTTTTATTTTCTCTCTTTTTAGGATCTGAATCACAAAACAAAATCAGGAGCTCATTTAGAATAATAAGAAAAGGGAATAACTCACTGTGTGAAGGAAAAATAGCCAAATATTATTCAAATAGAAAATGTCATAAAGGAAAACAGTTACTTTAGTAAGGTAATTGAGGTACCATCCTTATATATTATACTAGATGGGTACCGTCGCTTCGCTCCGGAACCCTTGCATATATAGCATTAAAAAAAAAAAAAACCTTTATTTATTTAGGAATTAATATGGAAATCGGAGAATACACAACTTCCCAGCTCGTTGTGGGCCTCTCCGCTTAACTCATGTGTATTGCGCGTTGGCACTCACAACGCCGTTGGTTGCCACAAAAACCCTTCATTTTTGCAGAAACGTTTGTTAATGACTGATATACTGTTCGATAGAACTTTCAAATACCAACATTTTCTGAATATAATGTTCTCTTCCAACTTTTATACTTTTCGTTTAAATTGAGAAAAAGTCAAAATTTGACTCTTTAAAAGACGCCATCTTGGAAACCAATAACTTTTTTCTAAAGATTTTTGTTGCATTTTGTTTGTCTTAAAAAGCTCTACATTTTATCCATTTACATGACCAATCTATCTCTAATAGTTTGGTCACAAAATTTGGAAAACGTAAAGTCTTATGACAATGACAGACAGAATAACGCTGTTATATAAAATAATTCTCAAATTCTTCAGTAAAATTACCTTTCTTTGTGTTTTGGTGGTTTATATATGGCTAAAATGTTAATATTTTCTGTTTGATAACATAAACACATTTTTGATAACGAAACATATTAGATTTTATTACAAAATTCATGATAAATAACATGTTTTGTGAAAATTATTGAAATATTTTCCAATAGATTTCCTTGCTCCGACGTTTTAGTAATTTGTAATTAAACATTTGCTTATAGAATGACAGACAATAACGTTTTTACAATATATAATAATAATAATAGCGTCACTTCGCTCCGGAACCTTTGCATATATAGCATTAAAAAACAAACTTTTATTTATTTAGCAAATTAATATTGAGATCGTCGGAGAATATACGACTTCCCAGCCCGTTGTGGCTTCTCCGGATAACTCTGATGTATTGCGGTTGGCGTCACACACCAAAAATTTAAAGTGAAAACTCACATTTTTGCATGTATCTTGCAAACGCAGAAACATTTGTCAATGAGTGATATATCGTTCGATAGAACTTTCAAAAAACAAAATTTTCTCAATATAATGTTCTCTTCCAACTTTCAAACTTTTCGTTTAAATTGAGAAAAAGTCAAAATTTGACCCTTTAAAAGGCGCCATCTTGGAAACCAATAACTTTTTTCGAAAGAATTTTGTAGCATTTTGTTTGTCTTAAAAAGCTCTACATTTTATCCATTTACATGACCAATCTATCTCTAATAGTTTGGTCACAAAATTGGAAAAGCGTAAAGTCTTATGACAGACAGAATAACGCTTTTATAAGATTTCTCAAAGGTGTTTTAGTGTCGGTACGCCATAACTCCCTTAATACTTCATCAAAATCAATGATTGAGACATCATTTTGAAGATTACGTTCCCCGCTCATGACGAAAAATAAACAAATTGTTTAAAATTAATGTTTTCGTTAAAAAACTTTATTTTAAAAACCTTTTTATAAAATTATAGACATGTGTGGAGATTCATAATCATTATTGTGAATCGGAATAATAATCAAAAATATTTCAACTTGCATTTCACAGCAGTGATTTTTTTTATTATTCTGCAAGATAAAAAGAGAATAAGGTTTGATAATTGGAAAGGCTGCAATAATTGCAACAATGCCGTAGTGTAAATAGCTCGCGACAGCGTGACACGGCGCATGCGAGAAATGGAATGAGAAGTCAGTTGAAAAGACGAGCCATGAAGAAACACAACGGCGGATGAACGATGATTCGGCGGAATAGTGGACGGGGCTATACCGATGGAATTATGAAGCAATAAAGAACTCAGATAATATAGAGGATCGATATAATATCGAAAGATGACTATAGAAAGGAATAGGAATTATCCCGGATCCTTGAAGATGAGTAATTCTTCTGTTTTTAATAGTCGAATTGGTAGCTGATATAAAAGGAGAATAAAATAGGCCTAAAAGCTAACCACGTGTAGAAAAGATATTTGAGTGCTTCAGAATGATTTGGTGAATTAATAAATAATTCTATTTTGTACAAGATTATTTAACGTGCCATTTTATTAAATATTATACATGCCTACTATATTGGCACTTGAAAGGTATGTAAAATTAGTTACCTAAATAATACACGAGACGTTTTGGAACTTCATTACAGGTTCCTTCCGAATGAAACCCTTAATGAAGTTCCGAAACGTCTCGTGTATTATTTAGGTAACTAATTTTACATACCTTTCAAGTGCCAATATAGTAGGCATATATAATATAATAATTCTATTTTGTATTTGTAGCATATCGGTATAGCGTCCATCGCCGGAGTGAATAATTCACAGGAATAATTATAAAGGATAAAGTATAATACTTTAATATCTGGGTGGAATATTATCGAATGGAAGAATGTTCGAAAATGGCTGCTTAACTGGTAATCCCGAAGATAGAAGAATTATCTGGAATATTAGAAGATAATTATTATAGTATTGATATATCGAGGATTTATGTAAGTAGAGACTTTTTATTCTTTTATTCGTGCTGCAAGAATAAAGAGAAGATATCCAGAAGTGAAGATTTATAATTATGTTAGATCATCGTGTTCATCAAGATAATTACAAGAACTAATAAATAGTTTACAGCGTATTGACTATATGGGGACCAACCAGAGAATGACTTTGACCTTCATAGAGGACAATGATCTCTTAATCATTCCAGTACTTAAGAGAATTATTGACAAAGGTTTGCCTCGCTTGAGAGTCGCCAATCAGAAGCCATAAACTTTCCCGCCATAAACACTGACATTACAATCGATTCAAATTCTACCATCGCGCCATCTGGTGCCCACGGTCGTTCTCTGATTTGCTCCACTATAGGTGAAATGATTAATGTGAACTTTATATAAAATAAAGAAGAGATATCATTTCTGTAGTTACAGTGAAATTAGATATACCGCAAGGTGAGAAAGCTTAATAAATTAGAAACAAGATTTCTAGATTCATAGCGGGAGAATTAGTACGCTAGGTGAAAAGCTTTTAATATTAGAAAGGAGTTTCTAGATACATTGCGGACAATTATATTTCGCTAGATGAAAAGTCATTACGAGATCAGAACTGTGAACATTTAAAGAAGTATAGGATAGGAAGATTATCTTATAGACAACTATTAAAATTCAAGTACTGTGTGTGCTGACAAGAACATTATTCAAGAACTAAGTTATATGTGAATTGCTGTTAAATAAATGTGTGTTTTCAAGTGTTGTGAAAACAGTCTTTATCAATTTATTTAAGCAACTTTAATTATAGTAATTAAAGATAGATATATAATATATCGGTGGCTGGATATGGAAAATAGTAAGCTCTGCTGTGGCCCAATTATACTTAGAGAAAGATATTTATGAGGGGTAGTTTGTTTCAAACGTAGTAATATATATAAATAGCCACAAGATAGACCAGTTAGTAAGATACCCCACGGTGGATAGGTTCTCAGACTTAGCGATATATTCAGACACATCCTACCAATCCACCGGAAAGCACCGCACAATATGCTTTAACAGAAGCGACTTATCTTTCGAAAGTGACACATTTCAAATAATACTATAGCATCGTAAACTTCAAATATATCCTTTTTTGAATAAAAATGCACTTTAAAATGATATTTCATCGTTGATTTAATAAGAACAGATAAAAAGAAACAACGATTTATATTTCAATAAAAATTAACGATTTATTACAATAAAAAAAACATAAATTTGTCAACTTCTCAAATATTATTTCTCAAAAGTGGGTTTTTTTTTTTTTATTTCCTTTCATACTTCATCAAAATCAATGATTGAGATATCATTTTGAAGATTACGTTCGCTGCTAATTACGAAAAATAAAAAAATTGTTTAAAATTAATGTTTTCGTTAAAAAACTTTATTTTAATTTTTTTTTTAAATGTAGAATTCGCCATCAATTGACAATCTGTTCATTTATTAATTTCCACGTTACCATTCGCTGACTGAGCAAGATACCATGCGAATTATTTGCATTGGTCAACCTTTTTGTAAAAATGGAGAAGGCGCCATCTATTGACAATGTGTTTAACTAACATGCACGACAGCCATTTGATTTTATAAGGGGCATTTTATTGGTTTATTGGTTAATTTATAACAGGCACGTTAAAATTCTTTGTAATTTTTAATTTTACTAGTTGCACCGTGCGAACAATTTGCAACAAAAAAAACATCTTTGATAAATATAAGGGGCATTTAAAAAGAAACGAGCTGGAGGCCTTGGAAAAGAAACCAGTACCGGTATGTCAGAAGTATTGGCCCTGGCTGTTAAGGTACTTGTCCCCCTGCAACACAAGGCGGTGAATGGCTGTCTCGTAAAATTCCTGGGGCTGCATTGTGAATCAGTTCCGCAAGTACTGCATGACATTGTCGTCCGAGGTGAAGGTTTGCCTCCAGAGCCTTTTGTAGGGGACCAAAAAAATGGCGTAATCGCAGGGAGAGAGGTCTGGACTGTATGGAGGGTGATCGAGAACCTCCCACTTGAATTTCTGCAAGAGTGCCGTGATATGGGGCCTTGCATTGTCGTAGAGCAGAATGACCTCCCAGGCAAGCTCACCTGTGAGGTCATTCTGCTCCACAGGCAAGCTCACCTATGGGGCAAACGATTCATTTCGGACGACGATGTCATGCAGTACTTGCGGAACTGATTCACAATGCAGCCCCGGGAATTTTACGAGACAGCCATTCACCACCTTGTGTTGTAGGGGGACAAGTGCCTTAACAGCCAGGGCCAATACTTCTGACATACCGGTACTGGTTTCTGTTCCTAGGCCTCCAGCTCGTTTCTTTTTGAATGCCCCTTATATTTATCAAAGATGTTTTTTTTGTTGCAAATTGTTCGCACGGTGCAACTAGTAAAATTAAAAATTACAAAGAATTTTAACGTGCCTGTTATAAATTAACCAATAAACCATAAAGGCACCAATGTAAACAAAAGATTTCGCCTCTGAGCTATCAACAGTGGGAGTGTGGGACGGCCGTTTCGTCCTCTTTATGGATTCATCAGCCACACAAACCCTCTGTCAAAAGCTCAATATCGGTTTCCTCTTTGTTAAAATGTTTTCTGCCGATTGTATACTGAGACTTCTGCTCAACTGGAGGTTTGTTTGCTTTTCATATTACGTTTTTCAATCTTCTTTCCATTCTTCACAGAAATAAAGGCTTTCCTTTGTAAAATGATCTGCAAACTACTTCCAGTTTGCTATTTTCTGCTCTGAAAACGAAGGCAATGGAGATATCTGGTTCAAAATGCTATTAAGTGAAGGACTTCTATATTTCAGGTCTTCTGATTTCTCTGATATGTTGCTGGTACCGGAATGTCTTTTGTAGGCGTGATATTCAAATGTCATCTCCAAAGTTTTAATGTGTCATCTCTCTCTAAACTACAGAGAGATGACCCATGTTATAACTGACATTCATTCTGGGCATCAACAATAACAACAATCATGAACCTTATTTTAATATTTAAAAGACTCTACTTTACAGAGCAAAGCATAGATATTTCTCATTGCCGTATTATTAGACATGGTTTAGACAACGTTCTGCGAATATTCAAGTTTTATCTCGGTAGCTAATCTTAATAAATTTGTAACATCAAGCAAATGACAAAAACACAGCTTTGAAAGCGTAACGGCGACTCAACGGAAATCTGTTTCAAACTATATTACGAATCGTAGCCCTAAGTGCAACCATGGGCTCCCAAAGGATTTTTTCCAGGTATATTGGCAATGTAAAAGAAGCCTGTAGAAAATGTACTTTATATTGTAAAGTTATAATAAATAAATTTAATTAAACCAAAGCATTAAGTTTTAATAAAATTCATGATTTTTTTTTTTAATTTTTAGTCCTCTTGCCAGAAAATAATTCCATGGATTGTATTGAAATTGAAAATACCAGGGTGGGCCCAATGCCACTCTTGCCCAATGTGCGGACGTTCATGAATGCAATCCTCCACGAATTACGTCATCTGTATCATCTTTCCCATCTCTCCCAACTGTACCATAGATAGGAGAGTATAAGAATTAATTTCATTGATATAAGATGCTACCATCAGGAAAGGTTACACAGAATTTGATATTAAAGAAAATTATTATATCAGGAAATCACCTAATAATTGGCAGAGGAAAATCTTGTATAATTATAAACTTTTAAACCAAGAATCAGTCTTTTTAAACTGGCTAAGTAAAATTATTTTTTGATTTGTATCTATTTACCTTAGATAATATAATGGCTCCTTCTAGTTATTGATGAAAAACAGTGTTCTTACATATAAGCCTTCAAGTGTAACTATATTTATGTATTGAAGGAATTTGAGGCCACGAATGTGTGGTTGCCTCAAATTCCTTCAATAGGTTTAGAAGACACACACGTTAAATATACTAATTATAACTATATTGGAAGAAATATTCATCAAGATTTCGATGTGAAAGAGGTTATTATGAGAAATAATTTATTTCTTCTTGGATATAATTGTTGTTATTTTGCCAGTGCCACAAAAAAATCACAATTAATAAATCTGACATGATGTGGACATTATAAACCGAAAAATAAAATCTCAAGTAGAGTTAAATTAGAATAAACATAAAATAAAGTAGAATTTACTCATACAAATGAAGGATTCGTGTGTTTATTCGTTTTTATTTCTTTATTTTAGTAAACAACTAGCGATTAATAAACTTTTATTAAATATATTTATTTTTCTTAAATATTTTAACAAATGTAGTTAAAATCATTTAAAAAATATTTAAAATCTTTGCTTTAAGAATATATTAATACACTATATTAATTTAAAAATAAAATGCTTGAAATGCATTTTTGTTTTAATTTAGCTCTAATGTAATTTCTGTAAAAAACGTCGAACGCGAAACTCCAGAAAAAATTTTAGTTATCAATCTGGTCACTGAGGAGGCTTTTTTAAAAATAAAAGGACCACCGAAACTGGATTGGTTTATTTCTATTAAAAATTTTCAGCATTCTGTTTGGAAAATTCTAAAGTAGCTTTTTTTGTGTATTTTTTTTTTTTTTACTTCACCTCAATTATAAGAGCGTAAAACTGTTGCGAAAATATTAGCACTCAGCAGAATTGACCGAAGTTGAATAAAGATAATACAATGATATTCTCAAAAACAAATTGCATTATAAAATCTGTAATTTTTTATAACTGTAATTTTTATAATTACTATCCTTAACTTATATCTTGATAATAATTCACTAAAATTCATAAAATCATGCTTTGTATTTGAGCGGGCAGTCCTCGGATCTCAGCCCGTTTGAAAATTTGAGGGATTAGCTGGAATGGGCTGTTCGCTCCAGGCCTACACCTCCATCAAATCTTAGGAACTGCGTGACACATTCATGTCTGCAATGGCACAAAATACCTCAACAACGTTTTCAGCATCTTGTGGAATCCATGCCTCGATGAATTCAGGCTTTCTAAGGACTAAAGGAGGCCCCAACACCACTAGGTAGTGTACCTAATAAAATGGCCGGACAGTGTATGTATATATGTTACCGGCAATGTGTGAAATCCCGGCATTCTATAGAATACCTAGGAAATGTATAGAATGCCTGATGTTTTTAGGCAAAGTACGAAATATCAGTTTTTGTAAAGATTTTGCGTACTTTTCCTAGGCATTCTATACAATTCCTAGGCATTGTATAGAATGACAAGTATCATTTAGGCAAAGTGACAGAAGAGCACAACAAAAGCGTTTATTGATCATTACAGCAGAACTGAGATACTAAGTACTTGTTACAGTAGATAACACTGGAATGGCACTTAGAATTGTACTTAATTTTCTTCTTTCACACAAAAACACTTCATATTTTGGCACTTAGGTCTTGCACATTCATATTTCACGAATTAGTGAAGAATTGCTAAATAAAAAGGACAGGATATTGATACCAGTGAAAACAAGTAGAAAACAACTGGAATGAGCTACTTGTTGCAGCAGGGAAGACTAGAATGACATTTTGAATTGCACTTAATTTTCTTTTTCACACAAAGACACCTCATAGTTTGGCATTTCGTCTTGCACAAACACCTAACGAATCCTTGGCCGCTTCCTGTGGACTGAGAAGTGGCAGCAGATCGGAGAGCAATTTCATGGTCAGGAACGTCTTCCGCTTTGATTAAATCCTTTGGACATACAGTGAATTCTGATCAGGCATAGAGTTGCTTCAAGATTCCTTGTGCAGTTCCAACCCGGTAAAAGCCATCTTCTGTCATGCTCCTAACAACTGCCAACATTTCGCGAATCTCCCCGCCCTTTGTCAACATCGGGAATGGGAACTCTCACAGTGGCTCCCAAAGGCGCAGGAGGAAATTTTTTGTCAGAATCCCTTTTCATTTTTTTGGCCTGCATTTCGAGGTTCGATTTCGATTCCATTTTATTTTTGATAGCTTTCTCAATATTGAAGCAAACAGTGCACAAAATGCTAACCCCATAACCTTCTATTTCGTTGTCGTCAGCATCGTCTTTAGGGGACGCCCACAGATGGCATGAACGTTTCGGCTACACTTTCGACATGTATGAGCACCGCTGGTTTCTTTTAAGCAGACGCAGCAGATAGTGGAAGAAGAAGGGTCTTCGGTAACCACGGAAATGGAAGGCTCTTCGATAACCATGGCTTCACTACTGCTTTGGTTTCCGTCATCATGGATTGCATTCTCATGCATGTCTTTTGCAGAAAGCGCTGTCTCTTGCATTTCTTCATCTCTGTCTTCCTGCTCTTGTGTTGTTTGTACGCTCTCTATTATTTTTTCGAGCTCTTCCTCTGTTTCCACGTCTTGTAAAACATCGTCAGGTAGGGACGATGTTGTGAGGCCTACTTTAGCTTTGCAACCAAAGAGAGCTCCGTATGGTGATCTTTTAATCCCAGAATGAAAAGCTGTGTTCTTCATAAGTTGGACGAATCGTAACCCCTCACTCCAACAGCCAGTTTTTTGATCTTGCATCCAAGCACACATCATATTTTCGATGTCATGGTTAGCTCTTTAGACGCTCCCCTGGCTTTGTGAGTGGCGCGGCTTACCATGGACAATCTTCAAGGTGGGCCAGTACTCTTTTAGGCTGCTTACCACATTGTTTGCAAATTCCCTGCCGTTATCGGACTGTAGAATCGTTGGCGCACCAAGCAACGTAAATATGTCTACGAGCTTGCATGCTACTTCTTCTGCCCTCTTTGTTTTCAGGGCCCTGAGAACCACGAACTTGGTGAGATGATCTTGGTACACCATTACAAACTTGTATTCCCCATGAGGATGGGATTGAAAGTCGATGAGATCGACCTGCCAGCGGGAATTGAATTCAGAAAAGACCATTGGCTTGACCACAACACCTTTTTTGACACCTTTTTGTTTTTTCTGGCAAGGCTCACAAAGGTTAATATACAGTTCAATATCACGACGGGTAACGTTCTTGTATTTGGATGAAAGTTCTTTCAACATTCTGTCCCGTCCTCCATGACCAATAGTCAAATGAGCCTTATGAAGTACGTCAAATAACTCGGAGTCCGCGACGTAAAACTGTATGGCACTCACACCTCCTTTGGCAGGATAGATCAACTTACTCTTATTTTCCACCATCATGACATCGTAGTGTTTTACCAGCCAATAGTCCCGTGGTTCTTTCTTAATAGTCGTCTTAGCCTTTTTCACATCGTCTACTAATTTTTGGTAACTGGTTTCGGTTAAAAAAACAGTTTTTAGCAGCATTGGCTCTTACTTGAGATAATTCATTGCATATCAACATGGCGTGATTCCTGTCCTGGCACTACACTCCCTTCCGACATGTTCACACAACAAATCCACGGGGAAACGTCACGGGAGAGCGTCTGGGGAACCTCAGCCGGATAATACACATGCGATGACGCGTCGTGAGAAGACTTAAGCTTCGATCGCCATCATCAAACAACGAACCAAGCATCCCCGCCGGCCAGTTACATACTTTGCCGCACGGCAACTCGGCATTCTAATAGAATGCCTAGGCAATGTATTAAGTAGCAATCATTTCATACTTTGACGTTCCATTTTAGGCATTCTATACATTTCCTAGTCATTCTATAGAATGCCGGATTTCATACATTGCCGGTAACATATATATCAACAACAAAAAAACAGTGTAATCTGTTGTAATGAATAAACAACGTGATTTTCCATTTAAATCGGAACGTGAATATTTACGATGATTAAATGTCCTATTTGATATCTACATTTCAACATGAAATTGACGAGATATATTATAAAAAGGCTGAATTTACAAACGGCTTGTCTGATCTTTACTATCGCATGGTAGTAAAGTAAAAATGGTTGAAATTTTAAAATTTTTATTTGTGAATTATATTTATTATTCACTCATGAGCGCTATTATGATCAAGTTCTCATTCTGAACACAGCTTTATATTTAGTTCTAAATTTCACACAATATTTCAGAATTTCCACTTTCGTCTACATTTTCAATTTACTTTTTACAAGGAACAGAATTTTCTAAATATTAAAAGAAGGTTTTTGTCTTGAAGATTACTGAGAAACATGGCAGAAACAAATCCCTCCTCCTTCGTAGCTGGAATAAGAATTTAAGAAATGTCTACTTGTAAAGCTTCATTTCAAAATATTTCAATTTTTAATGATGGAAAATGCTAAATTACAATCCTAGAACTATACAAATATATTTAAGTTAATGAATTCTAAAACACATTTGCAGAATAATAACAAGTATTTAAACAAAATATCTATTTTGATGACACGTCCTCGTTACAGGTCCTGATTGTTGACGACTTTATTATCAAAAGGCCCTTTCAATTTACTCGGAAATTAAACTAATGTGTAAAACCAAATGCTAGAGGGGTTTTTCTTTTATTTCTAAATCTAGCATTAAGTTTCTTAAGATAAATAGTTTTGCAATTAGTTTGATTTAATCTGTGTAATTTAAAAAATATATATCAATAAAAGATTTGAATCTACAGTTACTGATAAAAAGTGAAATCAAATCTGTAAAAAAAACCAGCAGCTAATCTAAAAATATAAAACGGAAAAAAAAAGATGGAGATAAACACAATCGGCGATAAACACAAACATCAAAAGAAATAACGAACACTAAGGGCGTTGGACCAAACCTATAATATTCTTTGCTGCTTTTTATCACCATGGAGATGTAAACTCTTTTTAGCGGCCCCTAGATTACACCTTGCCTGTAAAACATAGGGAACCGCTCTTGCTTTTATGTTTGCTGGATGTCACATTCTCTGGCCAAACGGCAAGAGATATTATAATAAAACCTTCACCATTGTGTTCAGCATCAAAAGTAGGTGACCACGTCCAAAAAATATCAGACCTCTACGATCACTCCCTGACCGGATATGGAGGGGGGGGGTCAAAAGTAGTCGCTTTCAATAAAGAGAAAGACTGCAATAGACGTCCCCCAAATATCGACCCTTCTGAACACATTTTGTTTATACAATTGTGCATATTATTGGGCCGCTTTGCTTTTGATATTGTCTAAAAGCATTAATTTATCTTGTTAATAATCTTATCAGTTTTCCAAATCTTTCTTTTCTTATCAATCTATTGTTATCATTTATGCGAATTTCTTCCTTATTTACTTTTCTTTATCTTTTTTAGAGTCTTTTATGCTTCCGACAGATTAACAAAAAACGAGTCTCCATAATTTTTAAAGAACATAATTAATTTTTATGAGAAGTTTTAAACGAATTGTTTTTCTCTTTTTTTTTCCTAAAAATCAACTTCAAATCAGGACTCAGGACTTTAACTTTTTATTTCTCCTTCATCTGATCTTCATGAAAACTTCATTAAATCCTTCTCTAAAGCGCTTTCGTTCAAAACATTAGAAAGAAATGCAAGACATCAATGTTTCACAACCAAAGGGACGAAGTTAAGGTGGATTTGTCAGATTATTTTAAATAGTAATAGAAATAGATGACCTCCAACGGGTTCGAACTGGACTCCTCCTTGTTATAGTCTGACAGATGAGTCGTGACGATCGAGATCCACGTAAAGTCCGAGACAATAGCCTCTTTCCGAGGATTCTCGCAAAATATATTGCAAGAAAGTAATTGCACTTTGCAATTAATTTTCTAATTTTAATTCTACTTTGCAATATAATTTTGTGTGCGCTGCTTTGTATAATAGTGTGTGTCGTCATCAGGGCCGTTTCTACCATTAGGCAAGACTAGGCGGCCGCCTAGGGCGGCAAGATTTCAGGGCGACCGAAGGACGGAAAAAAATAATTAATTTGATATATATATATCAAACAGCGAAATTATTAATTATTAAACAAAGAATTCTGGAAAGAGGCGCGTGCGCTATCTGGCGATCATTGCGCGACTTGATACATCCCTCCCTCTTGCGCCCTGTGCACACGTGTGCACAAGGACATTTTTGTCTCGCAGATCATTCTCAAGTGTTGGTTGTTATGAGTGGTGTCAATAAGGGTGGGGGAGGGGCGGCATTTTTCAGTTCTCGCCTAGGGTGGCAGAACACATAGAAACGGCTCTGGTCGTCATTTTGCGAGAAGCCTCGGAAAGAGGCTATTGTCTTGGACTTTACGTGAATCTCGAGAAATCTCGATCGTCACGACTCATCTGTCAGACTAAAAATTTTCCCTTAATTGAGAAACCAAAAAATAAACGTTTTCTAATTTAATCAATTTAATAAGAAAAAAAAATTGCTATAAATAAATAAGTAATAAATAATAAATAAATAAATAAGTAATAAATAATAAATAAATAAATAAATAAATAAATATAAATCTATCAAAGTGAACTTCACTGTATTTTCACTGTTTTACTATAGCTAAACCAAAGAAAGAAAAAAATAGATAACAGCTGAGGATAATCGATAATCCAAGACATCTTTTGAGATCCTGAGCATAACAAATTAAGACCATGATTTTCAGGAATTGTTAAATTAAGAGACGATATCATATGTGGTGGCTCTAGTTTAGAATAAACTAAAATAAAAGAATTCATATCATTACTTTTAATAAGTAAAAAATCAGTAATGCATTTAATTCAATTAATACTTATAAAAGTAAAATTTACTTAAATTCCATGTATTTAAATTCTATGTATTTAATGCATTAAAGGCAACCGTTAATTTTATGCAGCATTTTTTTTTGTATACATATCATGAAGAAATCACACTTATTAAATATTTCAGACATTAAGTATGAAGAATAATTTCCTACGAACTCAAACATGTTTCGAAATGTTTCCCTCGGCCTTCCCCTATGTAGGCCTGTTGATTTTTATAACAGACTAATTGTTTAAATTAATCAAGGTTAAATATTAACGTGCTATATTAAAATTAACACATTGCCAACTATATTAGCACAGAAAGAAATCAACAAAAATTACATATAAATATACGATACCACGACGTACGTTTCAGAACCCCGATCTAGATTCTATTTTCAAGTAAACAAAAGAAAAAGAATCGTATATTTATATGTAATTTTTGTTGATTTCTTTCTGTGCTAATATAGTTGGCAATGTGTTAATGTTTAAATTAATGTTAATGTTTTTAAATATTAATTAAGAAACAAAATAACAGCTAATGCTTCGCTTAGAAATGGACGATATTCACTAGAACGAAAGACTTATTTTATATAAAGTTCGATTATAACGAAGGATGCTTCTCTATGTGTTTTATTACAGAAGATTGAAAAGGGTTTTGCGCGCAGGAGAAAGTTTGTCTCTACTTGCAGTAATAGTCCTCTTGCAGTCATAACTTCACTCTAGCTAAAATACAAGCCTATTGAAATTTTGTTGTTTTGTTTTTTACTTATTTTTCTTCATTATTTTGCTATGTTCCTTCACATCAATTATAATAAAAGTATTAGTGAAATTTTAAGCTACTTTTATTTATTATGTCAGATAAAAACGGATCGAAATAAAACTATGTAAACTACATTTTCAAGAAATGGATGAACAACAACAATGAACTATAAGATTGACTCTGAATGTATTAAGATACGGGGTTTGGAAAAATTGAAATTTTAATGGCATTTTACCTTCCAAAGGGCAGGTCCCTAACATCAAAGTCAAGGTTCAGGTACCAAATGCAGTAACGCCCCTCCCCCCTCCCACGTTATGGTCAAAATCACAGATTATATGAAATTAGTTTATATAAAATATAGACCTAATTACAAAAAAAAGTCTGAAAGTGATAGGCTAATTCATATATATATATATATTTTTTTTTCAATTAAGACCTCAGCCCGAGCCCCTTTGACCGCCCGGGCCCGGTGTTGAGGGATCAATTCACATCCCCCGCTTATAGGGGTCCAGCCTGTGGGTTTTATAATACCTGTATAGACAGGAAATTGCGATAGTTTAACAATTTAAAAGCAATATTTAAACTTAAAATACTTATAAAATATTATTAACAGTCATTATAATTTAAAAATCAATTGATAATGTATTTTGTTCAGATAAATAACGTCATTTATTAAAAACTGATAATTCAAAGATCTAAAACTTAAAAGAATAATATATAATAAAATAAAAACACTAAAATGCAATTACCTGAAACTAATGAATATATTAAAACGAGGAAATGTATAATCATCTTAACCAAATCCATTCTGAGTAAACGAAGTAAATAATAAGTTTCAGTTCTTCTTATCGTATTTTATCTTTTTATACTTGATATACAATCTTTTGTCAGATGTAACGCCTTGCCGTGGTTTGTTGGCGTACATTGAATGAAAGGGTTAGAGGACAAGTATGCTCAGTGGAATCTTTGATTCAATGTCAAGATAACTCGGTGCCGGGCCCATAAAAATACCTCGTTTAATAACTTAGGAATCAAGAAGAGTTAAAGGGGAAAAGGTGGTGCTTTCCTGCGAAGCCTCGAGGGGGACTTTGTTTGTAAACAACACCCGCGTCACCCAGTCTGGGTTGGTCGGAGAGTGACCTTGGCGGGTGGCAGGCGAGACCGGCCCTGGGGCACCACAACCTCGTATGAAGCTCTCTCCCTCAGCGCTCCCTGTTGGGAGCAATTAAGTCAAGAATCTGTCAGGGAACGAGTAAATAAAAATAGAAGACAGGATAACTAGTTTAAGAAATGATTATAACAGATTTTAGTAAGGAGTACTATATGTATTGATATATTATTTACAGACTGATTAGTAAGAAGAATCATGATACAAGTGAAGATACATAAATATATACATTACCCCCGGGGTTTTCAATCGTGGCTGATGATAAACTAGAAAATATAAAACTAAGCACAAAAATATCCAAAGCTAAAACGAGTGTCATTTAGCGCGATAGAGTTCACCCGCACTAGAACAGTTTATAAGATTCTGCTCCGTGCCATAGGGCAAAACTGGTAAGAAACAATTTAAAAAACCTTTATCCTGCCATTAGACTTAAATTGACATGGGGTTAAGTAATTTTTTTTTCTCTAAACTCACACGCAGGTTCAGAAATGGAAAAATGAGCATGGGGTCAGCAGTTTGCCTTGGCCGGAAACAGCCCCGATCTCAATCCGATCGAAAATTGTTGGAATAGAATAGGTGTAGAAGTGATGAAACATAAGCCAACATCACTTGCAAAACTCCAGGAATCAATAATTCGTGTCTGGCACCATGAACTCAGTAAAGAATACATTCAATCACTCATCCGATCAATGCCCCGTAGATGTCAAGCTGTCATTAAAGCTAGAGGCGGACCAACAAAATATTAGGTTATATTTTATGATGTTCAAACATTTCCATGTTACTTTTGTTTATTTTTGAACAGAAAGAGTGTTACAATTAAAACCTTTACTTACTTTTTCGTCGTCCACTTGGCAACGTGGATGCACTTCACATTGCACTTGTTACAGTTTTGGCCATGTATTTCCATAAATAAAGTAAACAATTATCGGATTCCTGCTGTTAAATGTTTATTTCATAAGTTTTGCATAATTTCACATACATTCATCGTTAATCGGTCGACCGATTAATTTAATTAATTAATTAGTTTTTAATAAAATATTGAGATGGATTTTTGATTTGATTTTAATGATCGAAAACACAAATGATCTGTATAAAACAAATAAGGTTTTAAATTCTGTTCCTAAAAGGGACTTCTAATTTTTCTGTTAAAAGCATCATCGACATTTTTTTTTTTTTTTTTTATTGTTTGTTGAATTTTGATTTATATATATATATTTAAGATATTTACGTGAAATAGTTCAGCATATGACGTCAAAAACAAAGGAATCTGGATTTGAATCCATTTATACAGAAATACTTCCTTTCATTCTTGATTTTAAATTTAAATAACTGACTTATTTTCAACTATATAAGTATTTATATGGTACAGTGTAGTTATATAAAGTCAAATATTCTAGTATTGAATCCAATTAGAAAAGTTTTCTTTCTTTATTTATTAATTTAAATTGAAACAGTTTAAATTTATACGACGGTTGATTTTTTAGTAGTGGCAACAATGCTATAGCGAAGCCGTGCATCGGAATCAGGCAATGCCGTTTATGCCACTGGTTAACTACCGTCCCTCCGAGCAAAGGAACTCACTCTTTCCCCTCCATGCCCTTGAGCAGTGACAGCAAGAACAGAGCGGTCGTGGAATACAGTCGCAATGTTTTCAAAGCAGGAGCAGAGGAGCTGGTTAAAAATTGAATGTGCTAGAGTTCGAACAGCACGACTGTGTCACCAAGAACTGCAAGAGGCCTGAGGTGCATCTGTATTACCTTTCCGAACGGTAGCAAGGTAGGTAAAAGCCTTCAGAGAAGGACGCGAAAATGTGTCAGACATTGCCTCAGTCTGGTCATCCAGCAGTAAGTGACGAAGACGTGCAGACTGTGTTGACGTTATTGGAGACGGATCTGAACTCCACGATTCGTGAGTTAGCTAAAGATACAGGACCGGCATCTTCGACTGTGCTTCACATCCTGAAGGCGTCTAAGAATGCGCAAAATTGCCTCAAGATGCAATTTGAATTAAGGGACTTGCAGAAATGGCTGCTACCGCTCTGCTCACAACTGCTCTGTTCTTGTTGTCACTGCGCACGGGCATGGGGGGGGGGAAGGGTGAGTTCCTTTGCTCGGTGGGACGGTAATTAACCAGTGGCATAAACGACATTGCCTGACTCCGATGCACGGCGTTGCTATAGCATTGTGCCACTACTATAATAAAAAATCAACCCTCATATTTGATATCCATAAGATTAATAGGTATTGTTCTAAGAAATAACAATGAGCATCCGAGAGAAAAAACGATCGATTAAGTTTTTAAATGTATTTTAAGTTTGAAATTCTCTTGTGATCATAAAACTTCAAGATCTCTTTCCTGTAAGAAAGTGAAACTACGGTAAATTTTAGTTATTATATTGAAGACTGCCGTTGATTTTGGTTCCCATCAGAGTCAGTTATGAAGATATATATTTTTTTCGTATAAGAAATAATTTAGGAAATTAAAATTTTTCTTGTATTTCAGAGGAGTCAGAAAAATTGGTCGGTCGTCCAAGTTATCAGTTGTCTCATGTGAATCACAGTGCTGTAATTAGATGCACAGCAAGTAAATATTGACCTTGAAAGTCAAGGAATCACATGGATCAAGGATGGAGAGAATCTATTGGAAGATGGTGGTACGTATCGAAATTAGATCAGAAACCCCTTCATAGAAACAAATAAAAGTAGTTGATCATTCACTAATAGAATATTTAGAAAAGTAAAATAGTTATCATTACTAAAACCGTACACCTGATTATAGCAAAAACTTTATACATAAAAGATATATGCACTAAAAACCGACTAGTTTCGTTGACGAGTGGCAGCCTTATCCAGTCATAATTGTGGCTACAATGGAGATTTGAATCAATATTTTACGTGCATTGTATATTGTTGAAATCATTACTAAAGCCGTACACCTGATTATAGCAAAACTTTATACATAAAAGATATATACAAGTCTTGATAAGGCTGTCTTTCGTCAGCGAAACTAATCGGTTTTTCGTGTATATATCTTTCAAGTATACAGTTTTTGCTATAATCAGGTGTACGGTTTTAGTAATGATTTCAACGATACACAGTGCACGTAAAATATTGATTCAAATCTAAAATAGTCATATATAAATAAATATATAATATATAGTTATATATAAATATTCGAGCTGAACCCCGGGGCTTCACCCGCGTTAAATTCGACCCTTCTCGGTATATTAGTATAAAAGATAATATATAGTTATATATAAATAAATATATAAAATAAATAATAGGCAAAAGTTGTACGGATCAAATTTGTAAATTTGTATACGAAAAGTCATAATCAAAAACCAACTTCATCAAATGAAACTTCAATATTTCGTCTTTTATTTGCGAAGACTTTATCAAGATCTCTATTTACAATTAAAATAACTAAAAAATAAATATAAAGGAAGGAGAAAAATCTTTTTTCTCAATCCTAACAAATCAATATCATAACAAAATCTCTGTAACGAGACCTTACAACGTGAAATTAACAATTAAAAACGAATTAACAATCAACACAAATAAAGATGGGTGAACATGCGAATAATATCAATTAAGTTTGAAAATACCTTTTAACCTTTTGTTTTGCAATAATGACTTCCTGAATACATTTAATGAAACTTTGTTAACTCTTAGAGACTGGTTTTTATTGAAAAATGAAGTACAATTTATCAAACAAGAATCCAAGGCAAATCTTTTATATTCGTCTTTAACATTGTAAATTAAATGTACTACTGGGTCTGGGTTATGATCTTTTATGAGACAATGATCTGCCCATTCTGAAATATTTTTTCTTCCACTCCGATATGCCCGGACATGTTCCTCTACCCGTTCTTTAGCTGTCCTCCCTGTATTTCCTATATACATACCCCCACAATCTCTACCCTCTAAAGCGTATACTACACCCATATTTTGTAATGATTTGTCATCTTTTTTCTAATTATTTTTGAATGATACGTTATCTTTATTATAAAATAAGCTTAATCCATTATCTTTGCAAGCTTCTTTTACAATTTTATGAATCTCTAAACCAATTGGTAACGTGATACATTTCCTAAACTCATCTTTATTTCTTAAGTCTTTATCTTTCTTGTTAAACCTTCTTTCCTTTATATTTATTTTTTTGTTATTTTAATTGTAAATAGAGATCTTGATAAAGTCTTCGCAATAAAAGACGAAATATTGAAGTTTCATTTGATGAAGTTGGTTTTTGATTATGAGTTTTCGTATATAGACAAATGAAGATAGAGAGATGGTTGTAAATTTGTAATTTGAAATTACCAATCACAGTGCAGCGTTGGAACACGTCAGGCATGATGTCACGCCCATGTTTCAAGATGGCGTCTCTACTATTTTCTCCACTTCACCACGACGGATCGCGATTACACAATTATTATCATTTATCCCAATTATTATCCCACATAAATGAAGTTTATACTGAAATGCATGAAGTTCATGCGTCAAAATTTATCAGAGAGTTCAAAATTTATCAGAGAGTTTGTAAAACATCGGTTTTTATATAATTTCGGCTGTGTCGCCGCTCTCTCACTACAAAACAAAGTAGGGGACAATGACGATGCACGTGCCCTCATTGTTGACAGGATTATTGGTATTGGCTTTTGAACATTCGTTATTGTTATTGTTATTGTTGAAACTGGTAAATCAATTTTTTATTTTATTTTATTTTAACAAAATTTGGCTTAGTCATTCAAATTATACGTGGGCTTTTGCGGAAGTCATGGCTTTTAAAAAATGAGCTTAGGACATCTTTATCAATCTTGTGTTTTTCAAAAATTTCAGGATATTTCAAAAATGTGGCATTTGTTTTACTTCCGTTAATATTTGCCTCAATTTCGACGAACCTATTCTTTTAGGGCAGCAGGTTGCCATTATGTTTCATAATGAGAAACCGCAGCGCTGGCTACTACGAAAGTGGTAAATCAATTTTTTTATTTTTTATTTTAACAATATTATAATATTATTTTAACAAATAAGCCAATATTCAAATTACATATGGGCTGTTGTGGAAGTCATGGCTTCTAAAAAAATTAGCTTAGAACATCTTCTTCAATCTTGTGTTTTTCAAAAATGTGGAATTTGTTTTACTTCCGTGAATATTTCACGGGTCGCAACTAGTAAAAATATAAATTTATAAATAAAAATAAAAATATAAAATAGTGTTAGTAATAGCAATGATACACGGGAACCGAATCATGACTTTAACATAACAATCCTTTGACAAATTATTACCAATAAGGATAATACGTGATTGTCAATATTTTGTAGCTGTAATATGCGAGGAAAAATAGAAATTGAGAAAAGAATATTTTTGAGCAAGTAGTTTGTATCATAAAAGGATTTAAAATATTAAAACTATAGATGGAGAAAAGATCATCAAAACTTCAGTAAGATAATAATTACCTATCAGTGGCATCACTAGGGGGGTGCGGGGGGTGCGGACCGCACCGGGTGACACCATCACAAGGGGTGACACCAAAATGCTTTTTCAAGGTTTTCCTTTTTTTTTTTTTTTGGTTGAACAGATAGGTTTTAAAGGGTTTTTTTTTTTTTTTTTTTTTTTTTTTGGGGGGGGAGGAGGTGACATTATGAGCTACCGCACTGGGTGACACCAACCCTAGTGACGCCTCTGTTACCTATATATCTAACGCAGGTATCTAACTCAAATATCAAACTCAAAATTTTTTTCTCAGTTACCTCTCATAAAGCTCTCTTTATACTGTAAATATTAAATTTTTATTAAGTCTTCCACCAGAGATATTTGGGGCTCAAACTTCAAAAAAAATGAAAAACGAGCATTTTTCAAGAGCTATAACTAAATTAGGAAGCCAGTAACAGAGCTGAAATATTATTTGCTAAACAACCCTTAACTTTGATTTTTGTTCAAAATTGAATATCAGGTTTGGTTCTAAATTTCAGCCGTTTGCATTAGAGATATTGTAAAAAGATTTATAACATTAAATGTAGCTTAAAATGTGCCGAAAATAACGTTTTTTACCACAGCTTTCTATCATTTTTCTTACCTGAGTAAGAAACTGTCTTTGCAACTGTCTGCAAAGGCCAAAAATGCCGGAAACCATAAAACAAAAATGGACGCCATTTTTAAACGAAGTCAAATAAAAAAAAAATAATGCCTCTTTTGAAGTACTCATGAATAGGGGTAACAATAGTAAAAAAATCATTTTTTTTTAAATGGTCGAGCAGCCAGTCAATGAATTGACCCCTTTGCTTCTTATTTTTCTTATTGTTATTAACTCGATGATGCTATTTTGTGTTTTCATACAAAATATATGTATATAAGCAGGGCCCCAACAAGGGAAGGGTCAGTTGGTTCCTCAGCACCGGGGCCCAGCCGTCAAAGGGGCCCCGACTGAGGTCTTAACCAATAAAAAAATTACAGTATACATGAATTATCCTCACTTCTAGACTTTTTTTTTATAATTAATTCTACGTATAAACTACTTTTCTGCTTTAACCATGTGCATAGAGCTATTCTTCATTACAAAGTTTGCTTAGAGAGAATTGTTTCTAAACTTTTGGGTAGAGCTGGATAAATTTGATATTGGTGTTAAATTAATTTTCTCTAAAATAGAGCTAATAACTGTGTGTGGCGAGTTTAAAAGGAGAAATATGAAATCTTGTGGTCTTCGTGATATTTTTGACTAATACTGTACGATTTTGACTATAATATAGGAGAGGGCCAGTTATTGCATTTGGTACCTGGGCCCTGAATTTGATGTGGGGGCCCTGTATCTAAGTGTGTATTAATTTGATTGATATCATATATTCATAATAAAATTAAAGATTAATTGGAAGGGGAACGACCATTTAATATTGTCTCTGTCAACATCATGATATAATTAATATATCTCTATAATTTTATTTGTTTGACGTCATGCGATGGTTTTCATTAAAAAGTTGAAATTATTTCAGTGCTGTTGAACGCAAAGATTCCATGCATTGCTATATCAGTTTAATATTCAGATACTAATATTTCAGTCTGTTACAAACTTTGGTTGTAGTTAAACTGAAGCGGAAATTTACGAAAGCTTTTATTCGTTGAATATTAATGAAGAGACGAATTTTTTTCCCACAGATATAATTTATTAACTTAATTGCTTTTCTTCCCTCTTATCAAAATTAAAGAAAGAAAAGATAAATTAGAATACCTTTCAGTCATTCAATACGCAGCTATTTTGTCTAAAAATTTTAACAAAGCCATAGGAAATCAAATTACCTGCACTTCTGTTTAGTGAAGTTCCGCCATACCCATGTTTCATTAATTCTTAGGGCGCACGTCTCCAGTGGTCACTTTTGGAATTAAAATTATAATGACGCTTTTAGGATTTTACTTATCATTGTTGAGGTCTCCTATAAATGTCAAGGAAGTCCTACGCTATTTTATTAATACTCTTATTTGTTTGTTTGATCGCACACATATTTAATGGTACAAGAACTACAGAGGTTAAGTAGCTCCACGAACAAAACATTTCGAGAAGAAGTCGTTGAAAGGAAAGAAACAGACACAGAAGAGAGCCAGAAACATCCAAGACCAATCCTGGATTCGAACTCAGGTTCGGCTTTATGACTTCATCACAGGCCATCTGACTGTGCAGTAACCATGTTCATGTGAAATAGGGTAGAATTTCCTTTTGTAACCATTGTAAGTATGTAGCTTATGGATGAATCCTTATGAACCGCCTGAATTGCTATCTGAATTCATATTAAATTATTGAAAAATAATTCCCAAGCTTACTGTATTTAAGACTAGCCGGATACCGTCACTTCGCTCTTGCATACATAGTATAAAAGAAAAAAAAAAACAACTTTATTATTTAGCAAATTAATATCGAGATTGGAAAATATACGAGTTCCCAGCCCGTTGTGGCTTCTGTGGATAACTCACATGTATTGCGGATTAGCGCCACCCACAAAAAATTTAAAGCGAAAATATAAATCCTCTTTATTCCCTATCCCGTAGGAATTTCGAAAGATCCGGCCTTATTCTTGTCTACATCATAAAGGGTGCAAAATTTCAGCTTTCTAGGTCCAAAGGTTTCGGCTGGGCGTTGATGAGTCAGTGAATGAGTGAGTCAGGACTTTTCTTTTTATATATAGAGATTAAGAAATTTAAAAAAAAATAGTAGTAGAAAGTAATAAAAAGTAACAGTAGTTTCTTCTTTGTTATAATAAAATTAAAGACTTTTGGCTAGAAGTCTGTTAATTTCATATTTTTATTATATATATTACTTCTTTCTTAAAACATTTCAATTTTAAAACAAGTATTAAGGCTACACCTAAATGGCAAATCTTACTTACAACACAATATTTTTCGAGGTACTTTTATTAGATTTACAAAATGTATAATGTGTCGGTTTATTTTAAATTTATTAATTTACAAAAGAAAAAGCATACATTGGAAACTAATATCTATTAATAGAATTTATATTTATATTATATTATCCAAAAATAAAATGTTTTACTTCATTGTCAAAAATAAATAAATTAAAAAAATTAATTAAATAAATTAAAAAAAATTAATTAAATAAATAAAAAATAATTATTAAAAAAATTTTTTTTTAATGTACCACGTTTTTAAGACGGACTAGAAAGTATAAAATAATTAGTATAAAGCGTGTAAAAAGTATAACGAAAAACGGGTGCAAATGCAATAGATAATTGAGATGGTATGGATGGAGTGTACATTATCTTGCTCCCCACGTTTTTCGTTATACTTTTTATACTAATTATTTTATACTCTTTAGTCCATCTTAAAAACGTGGTGTTTTAAAAAAAATATTTTTTTTTAAATAATAATTTTCTGCTTTTTAGTCTTGTGTGTATGCAATTTTTCAATCGATTTTAAACATTTAACACGAATTTCAATTTTAGACATGATAAATTAAAAGAAGAAAAAAGCCGCTGCCTTGCAATGCAAAAATGCTGCCTTGCAACGCACAGCAACTCAGAGCAGACGCGACTTGTGGCACCGACCTGTTATCCGAAGAATTAGGGTTCCCTAATGAACAGACAGACAAGAAAAGCGAGTTAATATTGCATTGTCATCCATTTCTGAGCTATGCTTAGAGTTTCAAGTCGCTAGCTCATCGGGAAGTTAGTTTAAAATCAATTGCAAAATTTGTACTGAACAAACAGGTAGAGAAGATTGAGCGATGTTTCTATAAATTTTATTCAAATGGTAAATTTGAATAAAAAGTATCTCAGGGATATTAATAGAATTCAGTTTACCCAGTTCAAAAAATATCTTTATAGATACTTGTTTATTCAGTTCTTTCCCTGCTAACCAAAATCCTCAAAATCTTCAGAATTTTCAAATTTTCTCTTCGATTTTATACTCGCAAACAATACGGGGAAGCTATTCGTTAGGATCTCCTTCTCTCACTGAGATTAATGTCTTTAGTGTCCCAGAAATTTTCTAACAATTACCATTTTTCTAACAGTTCCATTTATTAAGTAGTTAGGTTAAGTAACATAATAAGTATTTATATCCTAACAACTTAGTAGGTGTTTGAAAGAAAGAAAGAATAAAGCATAATGATATACTTGATACAGTATATATATTTTATTTCATTGTCAAAAACTTAGACTATTGAGTTTTGAGTTGAAATATCCTGCGGCACCCGTAGCACCATGGCGAACATTTTGGGAGCCACTGCATTAGGATTTGCTTCTTAATTAGTTTCTTATTAATTGTAAAGAATGGAAATTGTATTTTTAATACTAATTCTAAGCATAAACAGATTATTATATGAAGTAATTTACAAACAAGAATTGATAAGAAATTGTAAATATCAAGAATGACTAAAAAACAACAATAGATGAGACCAAATTATTCACAAGTGACATCCTGGAACTGCTGCTTGACGCTCGTTGCTGTTCCAGGATGTCACATGTGAATAATTTGGTCTCATCCATTGTTATTTTTTAACATTTCAAATGCGCAGTTTGAAGTCTTATACTTTAAAAAAATTCATTGAGGCCTCTCTTTGTGGCAAACGGATTTTCTCACTCGTTTTTTCATTGTGTAATTTATTCCTTGAAGCACCACTGCGCTTCCGATGTATTAGGAATGACTTTTTGAACTAACTAACTAAATAAATAAATAAATAAATAAATAAATAAATAAATAAATAACAACTCTATTAACTACAACAACGACAGAATTGAATTACGAAAATACGATCATCCATCGATTACTTATTGACTGTGATACGTCCTTTATATTCTAATGTTATCAAGATAAATTTCGTAATTACAGATTCCAAAACATAGTTGTTAAATAATGAAAATGAATCATATTATTTGGTAATGATTAAACGCAAAAAAAAACCACTTGATCGCAACAGAACACAATACAGACTCTATTTATTGAAATAAAAATAAATATAACTTATAAATATTAATAATAAAACATTTCTTTACATAACACAAAGTAAGTGTAACAAATATCTATATTTAATTTAAATATCTAATTTAGATGAAATATACAACAACAGAATACGAAGAATCAGTTGTCGCAAACCTTACCTATTTCCGAAGAATCCTTATTGACTGTTGTATTTTCAGCCCTCGTCAGTTAGAGTTACTTAATGTTCCATAATTTAAGAGACAGACACACAAAAAAATAAACATATAGATCAAATAAAAAAGAGAATGACACTAAAATAAAATAAATAAATAAAATAAATAAGTAAATAAATAAATAAATAAATAAAAACTCTATGAGTAAATTGTAGATGAAAGGGTCAATTAAAATCGAAATACTATTTAGAAGTTCTTCTTTCATACATGTAAAAAGAAGTTAATAAAACTGGAAACTTAGAGAAATTGTTTTTGTTTTGTTTTTTTAATTACTACTTCAATTATTCCTAAATAATATTAGTTTGGTACAAATTTACTGGAACGGGGGATGAGAGGTCTCCTCAAACCAACCCAATGCAACGTAATTAAAGATTTCTATAGCATCTACAGACAATTCATAAATGACGTCACGGAACCACAACAACCAATTACAATAAACTATTACCCTAAGAGTTCATCAATATTCAATTCAAGAAGAAAACATGGATGTAAAAAAGAAAAAGTAATGAAAGTAATTATACTAAATCAACAGCTTGATTCAATTTCAAATACTGAAACTTTTAAATAAATTTATATGTAATGGAAAATCAATTATGATTTACAAGATATTAGTCCATTACAATATTTGTATTAAAAAATGCAAAAATGAGATTCCAAGTATTGCAGCTTGTTTAGGTCATACACGGTCATAACGATTTTAAACAGTTCTGAATATCATGAATATATTCCATGTCTGTTTTACAACCTTTCTGATTTCAGAAAAATGGCTTACAAATGACACTTATTCTAATATCACATAAGAAAAAAATCACAGAATAAAAAGAGGAAGCCATCATTTATAATCTTTTATTTGATCTTATTTTCGTCGTTCACATTGAAGAAGCAGGTCAGAAGTTGTCAAGATGTCTTAGATCCATGCAATAGAATTTCCACTTTCTGCAGCGGCGAAGCAGATATTTCTTCTTCACGTGTCCTTTGGATCTTCTTCCTTTTTTCCTATCCCTTTTAAGCAGTAACTGTTTTTAAGGAAACACGACTGTATTACTTATTAGAATAATGTTTGTTTTCATCAAAACTGAACTTCAATTGGATAATAACATCAACACAGTTTTCGAAGTCTGTCTAGATGATATTCATCAGCCCTGGTGATATTTTCATTTATCACTCGAAGCTACTCTCGAAACATGAGAAGGCTCTAGAAAATGATAACTTAGTGATTCTAAGGTTGTTCTAGGGTAGAATGTTGTCATCTATATTCATTCACGATGGACAAAGAGCTTCCTTTCAATTGTCGAACACCACAGAAGGAACTCTTTCTACAAACATCTTCATAATACTAAAAAGAGAGAAGGAAAACAAAAAGGATTTAAGATAAAAGAAATAAGAAATAAGCTGAAAACTAATAAACTAATACTGACAACAATTTCATTTATATTTTTTTTATTTAAAATTCATTATAGGTCTAAAATTAAAAATCACATTTGCTAATCATTTGATGAGACATGGGCCGAACCGGATAATCTCTTTTTATCCACAAATTCCAGTAAAATTTTCAATTGTTTTCAACAATTTCCATTGCAGATGATATCATGTTAATTTCCAAATAACAGAACTGGATTATCACCATCTTAATATCAACCGTAGGAGTGACAGCACATTTTCCCAATCACACTTCAATGCTCAATACTTTATAAAGGTCTATTGCATCCTTTAAAATCTTTCTACACTCGCCATAAGCTGCCGGTGTATATATATTACAAATGTCTAAATATCAAGTGAGCTTGTGAAACTAAATAGTCAATATGAGGAAAGGTTGTTAGACTTATATTTTATGAACAGTTATCCTATAATTTATTATTGCTTGATTTATTTCTCAATCAGTTCTGATTCTTGTGGAAGCGTTGTTGTAATTTCAATGCGGATAAAGATAGAGGAAGTTACGATCAACATCAAATGTTATATCTAGGCATCGACTTTCCAGAAAGATCAAAACCCGCAATGCTGATAGACTGTTTTCAGCGCCTTTCCAAAGAATTCATTTTAAATTTCAAGTCAATTCATATTTGTCAATTCAGGTTTCAAGAACGGAAAATTGAAAATTTGTTTTGAAAAAAAAAAAAAAAAAAAAAAAAAAAGAATTGAAATATTTTCAATACACAAATCGAAAGCGATGTAAATGATTATCAAAAGATTTAAAACATCAATTAATAACAATAATTCTTAGATTTTACTTAGTAAACTTTTTTTTTAACTTATTTTTCTTTTTCTAAGTTATCTTGTGTGAGTTTTCTTTAATGGAATGAATCTATTCTAATAAAGACTTACCTCTTTTACTTCCTGTGTTAAATCTCTCTCCAAAACATGAGTAAGAAAAACAAAGGGAGGTCTTTCATTGGCATCTTCTTTCCAGCAGGAATTCATCAATTGATATCTGTTGAAAACCAACAAGGAATCAATTCTTTTATAGTTGTAGTAAGTGTCCAACTAAATGTAGTTTACGAATTAACGAATTTTTTTAATATATCTTTCAGTTTATTAAATAATATAACTTTCATTCCTTCATTTTTAAGTGTAAGTAAATGCTTACTGTATAAAAAACAATCTTTATCAATTCATAAATTTCGTTCTTGACATACTTTCCATTTCTTATATTTTCTTCTTCTTCTTCTTCTTATTGTTATTAATATGTATATAGTTTACATAGATTATCTGGAAATGTACATGATGATTCATAAAAAAGCAACAAGACTTTGCACGATCAATCAATAAATAGAACATATGTCTCACCCTTTTCCACTTACATTTCATCGTTCGCATGCATTGGTTGGTTCAATCGATCTCCTTTGGTTAAAAAATCCATCAATAACGATTTAGTGTTAAGACCTTTGTAAGGAGCTTCCCCGAGTGTAAAGATTTCCCACAAAAGAACACCGAATGACCATCTGCAAAGAGAGAAAATCATTGTCATATGAGAAAAGAATTAATTATGCGAAAAAAATATTAATCTTGTTAATCGTAAAAATTAAATTATTTGCAAAGTATAACTAATCGGTTCCGAAAGAAAAATTTGATAACTGTAATCAATTCTTTGAGAGATAATAATATAATCTATTAAGAATATGATTCAAATATTAAAGAACAGTTTTTAAAAAAGCAGGGAAAAAAAATCTGCGAATTAAAATTTTACTACAGAAACATCATGAAATTTATTTCTGTAAATGAGAATGTATGCAGAATTGTCCAAATATTTTAACCATCTTTATTATTTCATAATCGACTACTTAACAGTGATATGGAGATCGTATGCGATAATAGTACCTTTGATACTGAGACTGCTATTGAAAGACGTTGGCAGGAGATAAATCTAACGTATAAAGGGTTGCTTTTAGGAATCGGTTGAAGGCTGACAATATTTAGACTAATGGTGTGTCTGTGTAAGGTGTTGACAGGCAGATGTTGACTGGACGGAACATAAGTCGCAAAAACGATAATTCGGGAACCCACGCCTCATTTATGCTCTTGGCAATATAGGTAGCCCGATTTTTTTTTTTTTGACGAAAAAGCCGTGTGAAACGGTTGGAAATTAATCATGGAACGAAAGACCATGTTTCTCATATCACAATCTAAAGAACCATCCTCCTTAAGGGCTTAAGAAAGAGACACCCATTCAAGCTACTCAAGGTTGTTTAAGACAGCTTTGTCTTAAATCTTGCATCCAAGAGATGTCAATAGATCAAAGGAGGTCGGAAAAAGTTGAGTTATTGGATAACTTAGTTCCACGTCTGCTGTATGAAGAGTAGCTTAAAACTTTCGAAATGATCTTTGACCTCAAGGTTGACACAAAATTGGTAGTAGACGGCCAAGTTTCGATATGAATGATTTTTCTGGAAATGTTTCCGAGTCCTGATACCTGTAATTTGAAAAACAGATATCTATTTTTGACTGATCAGATACATTCTTTCTTAGCAACTGTCTTGCCAAATAGTACATGTTAGCAGGATACGCTCAGTGTCGTTTGCTAGCACTGTTCGAAAGTGTTTCGTCGAATAGAGTGATTGTCAGTTCTTAGTATGCCACTGAATGGAACATATCTGCGATTATATGAGAGCCAGTTAAGAAACCGGTGTTTGAATCTTGCAATCTGGAAAGTTGCAGATCAACAGAAAGCAATTCGAATAATATTCAAACTTCTTACATAGTCCAAGCAGCGCCGAATAGCGATGGTACTGAATGCAAGAGATACGAACTATTCGGTTAACAATCATAAAATTCTGACAGGACAGTATAAAATATTAACTGTATACTTCAAAATTATGAAAGTGTGATATGAAAATTTTATTTTACAAAATAACAGGTTGATAACAACCATAACTGTACGTTGCAGCTGCAACCATTATTTAATACTTTACTTAGGGCCTGAAGTTATTTAGAGAGAAGATATAATTTTTGTTTTTTATGTACACTATGTTTCTTTGTTGTGGGCCTGAAAGTCACGTTTTAAAACAGGCCTGAAGAAGTTGAGCTCGATTCCACGAGGAGTTCAGTGATTTTTCCAGATTAATTCTCCTCCAAACCAGTCCCAGGGTCCATCCAGCCCTCTGTAAAATGGGTAACAGAGTTTCTTCCCCGGGTGGGAGAGCGTTGGTGATCATCCTACCTTATCTTATTCGTTGGCCAAAGAACTGCTGGGTACCTTCCTCCAGCGCTTTTTGGGTCATGTGAGCCCTAGTTACTGTTACCATAACTTATTCTGTATATTAAATATACTACAATAAAATAACACTACATGACAGTTTAAAACATCACTTGCGAAGTGAAACTAATTTTGTCATTTATGTTAAAAAAGAGACCTAAGAATAAATATCGAAAGACCCATAATATGTAATTTCTTAACGATGCTATGAAATATTTGAAGGGTGAATATTTATCTATGACTCCCATTATTTTTAACGGGACTCACAAGCGTAACAAAAACAGATATAAGTGAAGCAAATACATATTTCCAAAAACCAAATCTGCAGTAAATTTTCTACTTGTTGGTTGAGCGGAAGAACAAGCAGGAAACAGAAATTTCTTCTACGCCTTCTATGTTGATAATCAATTGGTTAAATCTTGCTGATTATTAGTTATTAAACTTATTAGGATGTAATTTTATTAGGAGTCCTAAAATGAATGAAACATCTGACAAATAAAGTTATAGTTGTGATAATAGGCATTTTTTTTCATTTTATTGCTATCATTAATTAGCATTGCTGTTTTATGGCACTGACGTCTGTTAATGAGAAATCAGAGATAAATCTTTGTCATCTACTTACACGTCACTTCTGGATGTAAAGAGGTTTTGCTTCAATGTTTCCAACGCCAGCCATTTCATATTGGTATAATTCTAAGAGAGAATATATAAATACAAGAAATATAAGCAATTTGAATTAATAATATCATATTCAATTCAGGTCATTTCTCTTCTTATTACTGTACGTACCAGCTCCTTTTCATAGTAACTCCTATTTTCAGGAGAATATTTAGTAAGTCCAAAATCACCAATTTTTACTATTTTTCCTTCGGAAACAAAAATGTTTTTGGCTGATAAATCTTTATGAATAACCTACGGTTCAAGAAAATATATAAAATTAATTAGTCTTGCAATGTAATTTAAGATATTCGTTTAAAATGAGATTCTTTGTAATTTAAAGGCATTTCATAATAAAGCAAATGAAGAATTAGAAGTTGAAATGAAAATTTGAAATGAATAATCCTATCTAAAAGAATGATCTCTGTATCTTCTGTATTTTTTTACAGAAAGCTGATTTTCTAGACTCGTTAAGTTCTCTATGGGCTATAGTTATCGTATTTCAATCTTCACCATTAGCGTTAGGCTTTTCGAAGATCTAAATACTGCCTTAAGCTTCAAGAAAAAGCAACTGCAATTAGCCAAATAATATCGTGATTCAACCGAGGATCTACGGCACTCCATGATATTTCTTCAAAAAAAATCAGATGCGAGTTTAGGAAACAAATATGGATAAGGACCAGGAGAGAACAAGGTACAATCAATTTATTACAGATATGTATTAAAGCTTACCATAACTGACAAAACTATTGATTTATGAATAAAAAAAAAAGAAATCGGTAACATCATTTTTTTGTTAATTTGAAACAAAATTAATTATGTTAATTATGTTATTTCTTTGGTTTTGTTTTGGAACACTTCTGTTATTTAATGATAACCCCAATAAAGCTAAAAGGAGGAAAAATATTCTCCGAAAATATAGAATACAGCGGAGATATCTTAATATTTCATTTCTAATGCACAAGGATTCTCAGGAAGAAAGAATGAATCCTATTGTTGTTTCTACAAATAAATAATATCTCATCCACATAAGAAATTTTTTTCTTTTTCTTTAAGAATTCAATCTCTTAAAAACTCTTCTCTTTTCCTAAGAAAACATTTTTCTTGCTATTGATCAGAGGCCTTGAATTCCACAGAGTTCCTGCTATGTTGAAATTTTGTAAAAGTCAGTCAAAGAACGTATAAGTTCATATTATTATTATTATTATTATTATATTAATACTATATCTTCGAGTCAGTCTGTAAAATATTACATCGTTTCAACATGAATCAGGCAGACTAGAAAATCGGCTATTTTATTAATTAGCAATAACCAATGTAGTAATTCAGCAACACATTCATCTGCAGTAATTCTGTAGTTCTTACCCCTTTTCCAGTCAGATATTCCATTCCTGATGAAATCTGAAATCCAAAGAAGCGAAGATCTTGTTTTGTCAAAAAGTCAAACGTCTGAATACTAACAGCTGATGGCCGACGACACTCAGATGGGATTTGATAACCCTCATAACTAAATAAAAATAAAACAGAATTAATGATTTCAATAAGAGGAATTAATTATTAATTAATTATTAAGTTATAATAGTTCAGTAGTTTAATTAATTTCAGTAGTTTTTAGTATATATTCTTTTCAGGCTTTTCTTAATTTTTCTTTTAGCACAGAACTTAACTAACTAACTAATTAACTAAAAGCACAATCTTCTAACCCTTCCTTAATGTTTTTTTGTTTTCTTTTCCTTTTTGAATGTTGATATCAGGAAGATTACTGTTTTACATAAGCTGTTGAAAGATCCATTAGCTGAAATCTTTCATCCAACGTGATCATTTTCCCTTTTTTTCTTGTAATAAAAGTTAAAACAATTGCAGATTAGCAATCAGGAACAGCAATAAAAATAAGAAGTTTTGGAAAAGGTTTTTATTTAATGAAATAATTTAATTTATATCGATTGTTAGTTAAATCGAATAAATTAATCCACTACGGAAGGAAAAAGGAATTCCTTTTATGGCTAGATGGTCATAACAATATGACAATATCTTTGACCCCCATTTCAGGGAAAACTGATAAGTTTTCGGGGAAAAAAATGGTCTTGAAAAATGGTCAAAATGTTCCTGAAATAAAGATTCATTTCGTAAAATAAAAACTGAAATTGGGTCAATCAGAAATGGGATATGGAAGAATTTCAATAAAGCTCCGAAAAAAGAGGTATGTCCAATTTTCCTGGAAAACAGCTACAAATAGACCAAAAGTATTGATATCTTGAAATAAAGTACAAGGTTTCGTTTAAAAGAAACAAAATGAAATCGGATATCAGGGAGCCGAGATATGGCGTAAAATAAGAATATATGACCTCCATCTTTCATCCAACTACAGCTGATTCAGATATCGCTTTTCTTATACGTATTGGTAAGATCATTCAGAAAATCACTGATGTCGTTTGTGGGGAAAACATTCCTACGACGCGAAGCTCATTTTTAAGCACCATTCTTAAAAAAGGCGACCTATTAATAATCGAGGTTCTGTAATTGAATCTGATTAAAAGTTCCATCGTTCTTAGGTTTTATTTCTAACAAAGTTAATATGAAACGTAATTAATGGATTTCTATTTAATGTATGTTTTTGTTTTTTTAATATTTGGAGGGGGAGATTATGTTTTGAATTTGTTATTTTAGAGAAACTTACTCAGCTACTTCATCTGTTTGCTCTTCACTGTCCGCCATTGGAATGACTGAAGCTGCGTTCAAAAGAAGAGGGGTTGCCTCTGAATCAGGAAGGGCAGAAGATTCTGAAGAAACAAAAGAACTTCGATGCAATTTTAGGAAATCAAGGAGGTTTCCATTGGCACAGTATTCGAAGATGAGCCACAATTCACCAGCTGAATTAAAAAAAAGGGACACATGGTAATATATATTAACATACAATATCAATGAAAAAAATATGAACATTATTAACTATCCTTCAAAATAAACGCTTTGACGTTTCAATGCATTAGGTATTGAGAGATTGTCTGCATAACACTTTCCCCAATAGTAATTACAAAATTTTTCTGCCCTATTTGGACTTAAAATATGCCAATGTTAGACTGGTGTCTTCATTGAAAATTAGCTTATTAATAACATCACATTTGTAAACCATTGCAGTTTTCTTTTGCAGGAAATGAAATAAACAAATTGCAAATTTCATTTAAATTCAAACAATCTATTAATAAAAATAAATATTGAATAATAATCATAGATAACAAATTGGCCTCATTTTCCAAATGTCAATCGAAATAATTTATTTCTAAATGGAAACATAACAAGATCAATTTAATAATTAAATTTCAAGAATCAGTGATATAATCTTTTGCCATTAAGAAATACTTTGGTCAAGATTGTTATGTTGTTTTCTACTGAGAGAATTATTACTATGTTATTTCCTTTCGTGAAGTGCCAATGGCTGAAGGACGATTTGCGTTTTAACAACATCGCTGCTAATCATCGTTTCTTATTATTTGTATATTTGTAATAATTAATAAATATTACCTATGTTTGTTACAGCTCCGTAAACTTGACGAATATTAACATGATCTGAAAGACT
>JAFIDM010014012.1:5866597-5923172 GCA_023159025.1 Thereuonema tuberculata
TTTGCAATCTTGAACAAATGCATTACTAATAGATAATGAAAATGTACAATTAAACTAAACTAAGAACCTATAAATTTATTTTTCTGAAGGCATATTGTTTGACTGAAAAAGCATTTTTGTTCAATTATAAAATGACATTATTTTTCTTTTCATTTAAGATACTTTATTTATTTAAACTTTACTGCCATTCACCATAACAGCTTTCAAGGTCAACTGACCTTACAAGAAAATTAAAAAAATAATACTACAAACTTAATGCTATGACACACATCAATATGATTGAACCATAACAATGAATTTCTTCAGCAATTTTGCTGCTAAGGGCTTCTTTATATTTTCAGACTTATGTTTATTTGGGGAAATGTGCATATTTATAGGCTAGTGACAGTTTCGACATCCTTTCCATATTCCTCCTTCAGGGATAAAAACAAGGACAGCACAATGCAGGGAGGGGAATTTAAAAGCAGTGAAGTTACATTTATGAATTTGGAAGTATGTCATGTAAGTTTCAAGTGAGTAGTTGTAGAATGTTTTTAGATTTGGTTGCATTCAGTTTGGAGGATGGAAATCCCCAACTTTAAAATACATTCCATACAATCCTATTTATATGGACTTAAACTGTTAATTTCCCTTCCTGCTTGTGTAATCCCCATTTTTAACCCTGAAGATGGAATTTGCAAAGCGTGCCTAAAAACCATTGGAATTGTCATCTGTCTCCTGTAACTCTGCGTTTCCCTTCCCTTTATATGTGATATTTGTTTGTGATCTAAAATTTACTTTTTCATTATTGAAACCGTACAGATAACATTAAATTATTGTTGTCGAGTGGTGTAGCCCTATATTGCTGTATTCCTAGAAATTAATCACTTTGTGAAGGTAAAAATGCATTATGTATCCAAAGGTGAAGACCAGTTACTGTTACATGCTGAGGGGAAAAACATCTGTGGCCTGTGCCATCTCAATAAGAATTGCAAGACAGACTTCACAACACCGGCGATGTCCGTAGTGGGGCTTTTCTCTGGAGGAGTGTGGCACCAAGTCAAGGGACTGCTTCAAACTCTGATAGGAAAAAACATTGCGTAATTGTTTGGCAGAAATATAGAAATGGGTTAAGCAAAAGTGTTGAGGCACTAACTGACGTTCATGATCCCCACACACACTTAAACATATGGGGACAGAGGGTGAGAAAATGAGACTGGGCGTCGGCTCACAGCAGCAACAAACCCCCAGGGACAAGTTTCTTTAACTTCCTTGTTGCAATTTTTCGGTGGGATGTATTGTTTTAGATCAGAAACATGGGACTTACATGCAATTGAAGGATCCTCTCCCAGTGTTTTAAAAAATACGTGGGCTGAGTAAGATGAGAACAATGTCTGCAACTTGGAATCAGATATCAGTTCGTTGTTTACTGCTGAGGAGCCGCTATACTGCCAAGCATTTCAATTATGTAGGTGAGATTGTCCCCATCATCATATAGAATGGCAATAAGGCCTATAGTTTTGTTATCAAGCTCTTTTTCCATCCAGGTACATTTTGATGAGAAACATGAAGGAGCCCATGCTGAGAGGTGCCAAATCCCTTCTTCAGAGCAGAATTGTGCCCCAGAAGTGGTTTCCTTTCTCACCGCTTTCACCCATGACCTGTGAAATCAATGGCAAAGCTACTCAGGGATTTCTCCCCGTTCAGCAGGCGTCCCCCCCCCCCCCCCCCCTTATTCAGATTCTAGATTTGCCATTTGGCAAGGGTGTCACGATTTTTTATTTTTTAATCAGGGGTGCCAATCAATGAAAAAGGTTGAAAAACACTGCACTAGAGCATACCTGGTCTTGAACACATCCCATCGTTGTCCCTTCTTTAGAAGAAGGCATAACAGAGCAGGTTACATGCTAATTGGCTCAATCTTCTTTTCAGATGGAGTGATGCCATCTCCTCCAAGCCAAAATGGGATTTTTCAAAGTTCACTTTGAGTTTTAGCTCCAATCAGGGTGTTCAGAACATTTCGGTGGCAACTAAGAAAGGATGCCATTTTAGACCCACAGTTTATCTAGAACTTTGTTGCGGGAGTCTTCGTCTAAAGGAATCTGCCAGTATGCCTTGGTGAGATCAATGGTGCTGGAGATGGGTAAACGACTATGAAATGGAGCTACATTTTAGAAAGTATATGAGAGACCACAATCTTCTGGATGCAGCCAGAGTACTTTCCCACAGATTTCTCTTGTACCTCAAGAGAATATTGTTACTGATTGAAAAGGCCAACTTCCCTCATGAAGAGGCGTCAAGTTAAACATTTAGTCTTCAGCGGCATCCAGTTGCAAAGCAGGTCTTCTTCCAGTGGAAAAGAAGAGAGAAGTTTGTTGTTGGATAAGAGTCCAAATAAGCAGACCCAGCAGTGAAAGCAGAAGGATCATCAAGCTGTTACGAAGTATAAGTCGCCTTCACTGAGAAGGAGAAGAACCAGTACTCAGACTTGATAAGTGGACTAGTATCCAGTAGTGGCTCAGCAGGGCAGACTATGGCATTCTTCCTGAACGGCAAGAACCCCCTTCACTCCTGACCTATTTAACTAAGAACTTAGTACAAGATTTAGTCAGCAATATTTTGTGATGATGTGTTCGAGTTTTGCCCCTAGTGGTTACTATGGAAAAATGATTACATCCGATTGAAAGTTTGTCTTCCATAAAGATCCTCGCCACCTCATATTGGGGAATTAGCATTTCCTATTAATTCGCCTCTTTATCTGGTAGGGATTTCCTTATGGAGCTCATACATGTCATATCAGCACTGGAGGGTGATTTTATATTATCACTGCTGTCGAAATTAATAGGTACGCTATACAGATTTTTTTTTTTGAGGTATTTCCTCACTCTGGGATGAGACATTATCTCGATATTTCGGCCAGGTGCCTCGGGCCTTCTTCGGGAGATGTGAGCGCAGAACTAACAACTTCCGTCGTTAGTTTCTCGGATAAGTTAATCACGAGCAACTGATGGCTGCAGATGCTCGAAATAAACAACATGAGTAACTTATCCGAGAAACTAATGACGGAAGTTGTTAGTTCTGCGCTCACCTTGATGTGATTGATATTTATACATCTCCCGAAGAAGGCCCGAGGCACCTGGCCGAAATATCGAGATAATGTCTCATCCCAGAGTGAGGAAATCCCTCAAAAAAAAAAAAGGGATCTATATAATATCATGTCTCACTCCTCCTTCAGGACCAAACTATAGTTACACTTATCTTTACAGCTTTAAATTTCTTGAGATGGGGGGCTACTCTTTATTTCTAAGGTCATGAAACTCACAGTTCCATAACCCATGCAATAACAGTTGACATGGGTCCTCGACACCCCACACTTTGTAGAAAGAGTCGGAAAATTCTTGTTTCATGATGATGGTATTATTCCAGAAAGCGCGGGCTCGTCATCAAGACTATTGGACTGGTGATAATGGCTAGCTCAACTGAGGGTAAACATCCATGGCCTGCTCCATGACAGGGGACTCTTCTCTGCCATCATAGGTAAAGTGCTCGATTTCTCTTCCAGAGGATAAAAAGCACAGCGGGGATGTAGGGTAGCACCAAGTTGCCCTGTGGTCAAGTGAAGGGATTGGGGGTTACGGAGATCAGAAGGGCAAACTGCTTAAAACAAGGGATATCGCACAGGGTTGTGGATCCACTCAATTTCACTGTCCTTCTGCCTTATTTTTGTCTTTGGCAAGGTGTTGGCCCCCACCGCAATTGAGCTTTTAATGTTGGAAACAACAAGGGTTAAGCGCTAAGACGCGAACGGCGTTTTGGTTAAATAACATGTGGTCTTCACCCGATATCTTACCTTCATGAAAGAATTAACTTTCAGAAATTTTTCATTAATGAAGCAGAACCAGATAGAATACATCACTAAATAAAAATAAATAAATGTTCCTGTAATGTTTCAATAATGGAATAACAATTGTTATCAAATATTTTTCCCTAGTTGAAAGTCTGCTCTTCTTGTTAATCTCTCTTTTCTAAACAGTATTATAAATGTTGAAGGATTAATCATATGGAGATTAAGCCATATTTAAAAGAAATATTTTACTTACCTTTGATTCTGGAAAATTATACTTGGGAAAATTAAAGAAGAAATAGATATAATGTCATTAAATTTAAGCTATATCTAAAAAACAAATGCTAATTAGAGGTAATTTACAGCCAGCCTGTTCTAATTTGTTTGGTCACTGCTGATCGCCCTGTTGGAGTGGGGCTTCTGACAGAAGGGAGCAAAGACTCTTCTGATTTGGAAAGGACAGGATCAGGGTCGACAGTTGTGGGTGGTATTAGATTCTCTTGCGTTGATCCCAAATCTTGAGAGTTGAAGTTCTCCTCTGAATGTTTGTTTTCAGTAGTGTCTGGAATTGCTATTGCGACAGAATCCTCTGGCTTTGGAAGGACAATCAATGGAGGTTCTGGGGTTTGAGGAAGTGGAATTAGTGGCTTGGGATCCCTTGGGAGGGGAGGGGATTCTTTCTGCACATTCTGTTCCATTGTCTGAGAAAGAGCTGTGGATGATGCAGCAGCTGAAATTTCTTCTGCCCCTGTTATCTGGGAAGTATCTGATATCATTGATGGTCTTCGTGAACCAGCGATTGTTGGTAAACTGAGCTGAGAGTTGGCGAGGGACTGGGAATCCTCTGCATTTCCGTCTGCAGTACGTGATTTCAGTCGAGACTTAAAGATAGTGCCTGCTAGACGAACTGCGTGGCTTTTTTCCTTATCAGACTCATCAGTAGAATTAGTATTATTAGTGGATCGTCTCATAATGCTCCAACGTGAACTACCAATCTGGTCTTGCTTACCTTTCATTGCAGCAACTGCATCATTCCAGTTGCGTTTCGGATAGCGGCCAGTTGCTATCATCACTACCTTCCACAATTTACTGCCTGATTTATGAAGCATAGTTCCTGAAAGATCTCCTGAAGCTCCTTCCACAAAGCCTATATTGAAACCCTTAAGCAAACGACGTTCTTTTGTGCGGTTTTTCTTCCCAGTCACTGAAAAAATAGAAAAAAGAATTATTTGTTTTCCTCAAACAGATCTATGCTACTCAGTATTTAAATATTTGGCAAAAATATCATTTGAGAGCTTCTTTCATTTGTGGTTGTAATCTCTCTTTTTTTTTTCTAAATGTAGAATTGATAATAAACTTATAATGGCTTAACCATGTACAGAATCTGGGGGCATAGACTACAGCTTAGAAGCACTCAGTAAAAGCTTTGAGGCTTTATATTCTGGAATGGCAATACTAGGCCTGGAAACAGAAGTTCTTATCTTTAATAAATTCACTCACAGTAATCTAGAAGTTACCCCCAAAAGTTTTCCTTTAGATCAAACAATAAAAATTCATTAATTGCCTCACCTTCCTTCTCTGTTGTTGTGTGAACAACTTTTGTATTCATGCCGTTATTGCGCAGAATATCAAGCAGTTCATAACGAAAGCTCGAAATGTCCTGTTTGATTTCATTGACGTCATCCTCTGTGACACTGTGATCCTCTGTTTTACGTTGTTCTAGAGTCACATAACGTCTAACCAAATTCTGCATAATGTCCTAGAAACAGGATATAATCTCAATAAATAAAAGATCAAATAACACAAACATGTAGATTTTTAAAGATGTATGAAGACCTCCCATGTTTGTTAAGAAATGGTTAAACAAAATAAAATAACATCATTCTTTCAATTGATTATTTTTAACATTAATTTAATGCTTTTCTTGAAACAATACATGAGGCTGCTTACTATACAGGGTGCTTCAAAATTCCCTGTACAGAAGCAAACCTGTATTCACAGTGGAACATATGTGCTGGAGGGGTGCTATTTGGCAGAATTTATCATGATTTGAGACATTGACGTTGTACGAGTAGGTTGTAATGCTTCACTAATGCTGAGAGGGCAAATATGCACCAAGCCTATGGGATAGCAAACAGAAACAGATGAGCCCGCTGTACGATTGTATCATGAGCGGTGTCCAATCATCAAACGTTTGTGTCAGAGATTGTGTGAAACTAGATCACTCGACAGAAACAGGGATGACTGTGTACACCTTGCTTGTTGTCTTTTTATTTCTGAACCTTAGTGTACCTTCTAGCATATGTGTTCCACTATGAATACTTTTTGTTTTTGAATTCTTGACCAACCCTTACAGTTTGTACAGAGAATTTTGAATCACCCTGCATATACTGTCTCCTACTAAAAATATAATTGCAAGCATGTAGGGGGTACAAAGGTATATATTTCAAATCATCGGTCAGAGACCAATTTAAATTCTTGCCTATATTATTATTCCAGAGAATGCATCTGATGCCCAATCAAAAACCAAAAACAAAAAAAAAAAATTAGAATCAGATTTACCAATAATAATATAAATCAAAGTTATTACTTCCAAGAAAAAAGCTTGTTCATTTACTTTTCTTAAAGTGTAAATTAAAAGTGAAGCAAACGATTTATTATCTTATGGAGTCACTGAATATTTTTTATTCTTCACAAAAATTAAGGCCAACAGGCATTCATTAATGTCTTACAAGGAGAGGATGTGGTATGAAAATACACATGGAGTACTTTAATGAATATATATGGGTTGAGGGGCCAGATCTCAAGACTTTGAGATATTTGACATTGTAATCGATTTTCAATATTAGCTTATTAACTTCCTGTTCAATTTCAAAGCAAGTATTATTGTGGTGTGATCAGCAAGTTATCGGGCTGGTAATCTAAGGTTTCAGCATTCGATCCTGCTCGGGGGACAAGACTCCTTTTTTTTTCCCCCCTTTGCTTTCTTTAATAATATAATAAAGGTTTTTTTCTTTTGTGGGAAGGAATATGGAACCTCCAAGAATTAGACTAAAAACAAAAAATACACATTAAAAATAAAAAATAGAAAATTTATGGGCCAGCCTCTGCTGGCCTCAATGAATTTTTCATGTAGCGATCAAGGTCCTTATTTTGCTGATGATTATTCTCAGCTGATGATCACTAAAGAGCATGACATAGCTATCCTGGAATGTCACCTAGTGAAACACTGGGTCTCGAACCTTTTAATGTGTGAATATTTTTAGGCGCTTTATTTCATTGAGGCCAGCAGAGGCTGGCACATGAATTTTCTATATTTTATTCTTAAAGTGTATTTTTTGTTTTTAGTCTTAATTCTTGTAGGTTCCATATTCCTTCCCACTAATATTATAATCACCTCCATATTGAGACCTTGTTGTTTTGCTGGTGACTGTTCTCAAATGATGATCACTAAAGAGCATGAAATAGTTATCCTGGGATGGGATGTCACCTACTTGAACACTGGGTCTCCAACCTTGTATTAGGTTGTTTGTTTGTTTTTTTCTCGGGTATGTTAGGAATGTTAGGTGGAAAAGTAATACACAATTGGAAAAATAAATAAATAAATAATATCCTCCGTAACTTACTTTATTAGAATTATTTTAATTTATTAAATATAAAATGAGATATACACAGTCCGGCCACTTTATTAGAAACACCCCTTCTGTGTGCACAAATGCTGTGTCTCACAACAACTCTTCAAGCCAATGAGGGCAGTGTCATGGTATGAGGGATGTTTTCCTGGCACAAGTTGGGTCCATTGATACCTCTGGAGGATGCTAGAGTGTACCTAAATATTGTAGCTGACCAAGTGCAACCATACATATTAACAATTTATTCTCCTGCAGATGGCTACTTCCAGCAGGATAATGCGCCGGTGCACAAAAGCCGCATCACTATGGGATGTTTTGAGGAACATGACGATGACTTTTCCTTGCTGCAGTGGCCTGCTCAGTCCCCGGATCTTTGGAGCTGCTTTTTACACTGCTACTTTCAGTCATGCTGTTCATCTTCCTTCTGAGGCATCTGTGTTTTCTGCCGAGCTTTATGCCATCTTTCTAGCTTTACAGTATGCTTTGCAGGAGAAGTTTACGCACACACTTATCTACAGTGATTCTGAGAGCGCTTTGCGGGCACTGTGCAGTCACACCCTGAAGGGTCACCCTTTTGTTTTATCCATTTTAGATTTTTTACAGCGTTTTCACCGTTGCACTATCATTTTCTGCTGGATCCCAGGCCACGTCGGCATTGTCGGCAATGACCACGCTGATTCTCTCGCAAAGTCTGCTGCTAGTTTACCCTTGCGACGGATCTCCACTCCGGCCTCTGACATCTACGCACTTATACGTTCTTGTCTCCGATCTGCCTGGCAACACGAATGGGATGCTCTTCACGGCAATAAACTTCGTCTTGTCAGTCCTTCGTTATCCTCTCCTGCCACTCGACTGTTTCCAACTCGCCAGAAGGATGTTCTTCTGGTGCGTCTGAGGATCGGCCATACAAGACTGACACATAGCTCCCCAGTGTTCTACGTGCAACGTTGTTTTAACCGTCCATCATATTTTAATTGACTGTCCTGCTTTTACTCAACATCGTCGTCAGTGCTTTTATCCTCTTTTTAAATTTCACGTTCCTTTTCATATTTCATTGCTTTTAAATGATAATGATCTTTTACCCATTTCATCAGTTTTACACTTCATTCATCAATGTGGCCTTGCCACTCTATTGTAATTCTCAGATTTTTACTTTTCTTCTATATCCTATCATCTTGCTTTGTGCACTACCTGTTCTTTTCTTGTTTTTGTCCTTTTTAGATAGGTAGTTAGTTTTCATTCCGTTTTCTTTTCTTTTCCTTTTTACCTTTCTTGGCGCAGCTTAGCCGCAGCTGCTTTTGCGCCATTAAACACCAACCAACCATCCCCGGATCTCAGCCTGATTGAAAATTTGTGGGATGAGCTGGAACAGGCTGTTCGTGACACACTCATGTCTTTATGGTACACAATACATCAACAACATTTTCAGCATCTTGTGGAATCCATGCCTCGACAAATTCAGGCTGTTTTGAGGGCTAAAGGAGGCCCAACACTGTATATAAATATGCGACTTAACTAATCTTGTCTTTTTTCCTTTGTTATACTAATACGCTTTTTTCTTGCCATTTTGTTAATATTATTAATACTTGAACCATTAAAATTTATAGATAAGAATTCTAATTTATAATTTAATAGTGTACTCATAACCAAGTTTTAAAAATTGAATTATTTCAAGTAAAAAAATTATGGATATGAAATTAGAACTATTTTTTTTTTATGTCCATGACTTGTAATATTTAACAAACAAAATCCTTGTGTCAGGATTTTTATTGCACAATTAGTTACAGTTATGGAAAAGGGTTAACAGGGATATCTCAGAAAAAGCACCTTGATAAAGGTCTGTGAAGTTGACCTCTATCCCCAAATCACAAATTCAGAAAAAGGACAACAAGGTTCATTTGTGATGAGTTTATTCCGGGGAAAAAAATTCTTCAATTCTAATTAAAAAAAAAAGTTAAGGAGAATATTACTTTTCCACCTAATATTCCTAATGTAACTGAGGAAAAACTGAAAAAAAAATCTTGTGCCCTAAGCAGGATCGAACGCTGGAACCTTTCATTTCCAGCCCGATAACTTACTGATCACACCTCAACAATACTTGCTTTGAAATTGAACAGGAAGTTAATATATGAAAACAATGTCAAATATCTCGAAAACCCCTCAACCCATATATATTTTTGAAGTACTCCATGTGTACTTTCATCTCACAGAAGGGGCATTGATTTTCTCTGTATATATATACCATGTCCTCTCCAACTGCATTACTATATTATCCTTACATTGAAATGGCAACTAAAGTTTTATATTCAAATTATTGCAATTGATTTTCACATCTGGTTTAATGAATAGCAAAAGAGCACAAAGAAATGTTACTTTTACTATCCAAGTGCCAAATCAGGCACTTGCGTGATGCATCAAAGTATGTCACTAAATGTAACAATGAAAGTTTATAAAATACGAAAGGTCAAATTATATTTATTCATTATTTAGGTGCAAAACTGAATAAATTGTTTATACTTTCATGGCTCATCTTGAATAATTCTGTTAATTGTTTCTAGCTTCACAAATCACTTCTTAGGCTTAGATTAGAAATTTAGTTTTGATATTAACAATAATTGTTATTCAAGTTCATTTCAATGTATTTTCCTACCTGATATCTGCTTTCAGATGCTTCAAGGCTTTTCCTCTAAACCAAAACAGAAAACAAAAATTAAATAAACAAAACTATAATTATTATGATAGCTCCAATATGTAGCTAGTATAATTTGGATTTCATTTGAGTAGAGAATAATATATTTTCTATAAAAATACATTCAATTGTCAAAAAAATTGGCATACTCAGAAGCAGCAGTTGAAATATAATGACACTTGGCATATGCAATGAGAATGATGATGCAAATGGGCCATTTATTTGGATGAAACACTACAGGTAGTACTACTGTATCAAACTGACCCTAGGGACCGTCCAACTATTACATAAGCACATTTTTAGTCATTTTAGACCCATGCCCCTCTCCCCCCATTTGCCAAATCATTAAAAGTTCACATGAAATACTGAGGAAAAAGTCTCTTTGCATGTATGTTTATGTGTCTTATATAAGCTTTGCTCTGATCCCCCTTCCCTTTCTCAGCAAAAATAAGCAAAGCTTGAATCCCCTTCCACCTTTGAATGCTTACGTAATACTTGAACGACCCCCTAGCAAGGATAGATGTGGCTTAGTACGGAGTCATAGAGATATCTAATGCTATCCTTCAGGAAGATCCTCCATAGTTGTTGTAAGTGCCGTGCCAGATTACTCATATCCATTGATGGACAACAAGTTGGGAAATCTTTACAGTATGTGGGTGGGCATTATCTTGTGGAAAATGGGCCACTGTAGCCATTCCATGAAGAAAGCACATGAGGCTGGAGAATCTCTTACACATACTGCTTCCCTGAACACTTTCATCAGAGATGGCTCCTAAACAATTGAAGTCCAGATATGTACATGCCCAGTGTATATCCATACCCAAACAAAATCTGAATTTCTCACTTAAAATAGGATTCCTTACCACTCCACAGCCATCCTGACTGCACCACTGCAAGCGAAACCTTCAATTGTGGGATGATAATGACAGACAGCATAAGAGATACCGAGAACGGAAGTTGCTTTGCAGATAGGCACAGAGCTTTGTAATCATGCCACTACATGTCTCTGGATGATTGTCAAGGACAGACAATTCTTTCTTCTAAAAGTCTGCCTAGGTCTCTCAGTGTCTTCCCTACACATGTTCCCTCACATCTCCCAACACTGTCTCACAGTAGTTGGACCGGTCCAAGTGGCAGCCAATTCAACAGAAAAACCAACCTGCCCCCACAATCCAACTATGACCTCTCCTATCATTCTTCAGTTGTTAAAACTGCATCAAGTGCATCGTGGAGGCATGCTAAAGATTTTGCACTCCACAATCACACACACACGACCACTGCCCTAGTGACGGCAGTTCTCAGTGAACAATTGGAGCCTTACAACAATCACTGTCACAAATAGAGTTTTGTTATTCCTGGATCATTTATTCTGAGTGCATGAATTTTTTTGACAATGAGAATGATTAAAGGTCTTTTAAAGTTTATGGCACCAACATGAAATCTTAAAACTTCTTGAGATTGCTTAAAGTAATTTACATGATTATAGTAAAATCTTTCAATTTTATAGGGTGAAAATATTTTAACAAAACGTACCCTCTGTGATGCTCTTAACTGTGGTACTTTCTTGCAATGAACACACTTACGACAGATTGATACCAGACTGGATAAAATATTAAATGGAGGTGGAACAGTGCCTTCATGTTCAAAGTAGCTCATCCACAAGGTTGTTCGAGCAAATTTCCATTCAACATCTGACCGTTCCTGAAAAATAAAAATATCATGAAACTTAAAGAATAAATTTTTGTTGTTTTATTTGACAGTCTCCTTTTTCCATTAACTATTAATGTCTTTTCTATTAAAACTAACTTAAGAGAAGCTGCAAAGAGCAAGGATTAAAGTATGTTAACAAGAATTAATTTAATAATCCTAAAAGTAAATATGATTTAAATGAATTTTTTCATTGTAATTGTAATTTGTTAATAAGCAACGGTACTGTGCATTTTCTAAGATTGCTTAGACAACATAAACTCTAGTTCTAAAGAATTATTGAACTTAATTCAGTTTTTTTGCAAGTTGAACAAACTTTTTTATTGTGATGAGACAACATTACAAGAGTGTTAAAGAAGCAGCAGAAGAAAAGAAAGACTGGCTGTCCCCATTAAAAAAATTTAAAGTATCTCATATAAGATATATCGAATTATGACCTGCTTTAGCAGTGATAGGATTTGTCTTGTAAAATTATATAAGACTGGAACAATTTGTGTTTAGCAAATTTTTTGCAAGCCTAAAGAAAGTGTATAACAACCCTACTAGTATATTAAAAAATAGCTAGTAAGCTGTAGTCTATCTTGATTTAAAATATTACTGGGTTTAAATAACAATCAAAATTGGTTGTTTATATATTTGCCATTTAGACGAGCTGATTGCAACCCATACATGCGCCTGATGCCTCAAAAGTTCGTGACAAATTGAGTCCGAAACAAAATCTTACTTATTATTCCTGGATGGAATACAAAAAGTACGAAGAAATAGCGAAAATGGAAATAGAAAATTTTCCTACTAGAACTTTACAGACAATTTGTCGTCTGGCAAATGTGGATAGAAATGAGTTATTGACAGAACTCGAGGGCCCATCACTTAGCCAGACCAACACTGCCTACAAGTGACTAACTTGTGTTGTTAGGGTATTGTTGGTGTGATAAAGATATTTCTGCACTTACCTTAAAATTAGAAGTGGTCCCAGGAGGAATAATCTGAGACTATCGGTCATTTTAAGAAAAAAAGTTTATATGAACATGTGTCCTATTGTTAACTGTTTCCGAGAAGTGCTTTTTGAAGTTTTGCATTTGGAAAATTATTGTTAAATTACTTACTGTTTTCAGAAGTTTATAACAAATTTTCAAAAATTCTGCCATCAACATAAATGCATTTTGCATCTCATTTGAGAACAAGAAGTGTTGCTCGTCTGAATGCATCTTTATATTCCTTTAAGCAAGCACTAACATCCCTTATATGATTGAGCAGTTCATAGAAAGCATCCACTCTTCTTACAATTCATTCTTCATCCAACCCCATACATTCCCACTGATTCACGTGTGTCAGACAGTGCCACATTATATGAGTAAGGAAGGGCAATATTGCAAGCCAAATTCAAAATGCATTACATTCAGATAGCTCTATTTCTGAAACCATTCAGAGTAGAATTCGTGTTCATTTAAACTTTTTTTTTTCTTTCTGAGAATGGCACAAATCTTTTGAAAGTTAAAAATTATGTTCTTAAATGGATCTGTGTACTTACCGAAATACTTTGATAGGAATTGCTCATCATTGCAATAAGTAGATTAAGTAAGACCACAACATTGATTACAGAATAAGAACCAAACATGAGAAGACCCCAGAAGCGTGTGTAACTTTTGATGGTACTTAGGTCAAAGCTAATAATATCCACTAAACCAAAACTGGCCCAAAAGAGGGACTGGGAAGTTTCAAATAGGCTGAAATGAAAACAAGGATAATGCTTTATTATTATTTTTTAAGTTAGCCAGAAGAGTTCTATGTTTATCTGAATAAATTCATAGTTAATTAGCTAATATGAATTAACATACATACATGCAAATAAAGACAAAATATGAAGATTAAATATACGTATAAAGTTGTTTCTTGTTGAAGTTCTTAGCTAAAGCATACTTAGGGGTCGTCCATTAATTACATGAGGTCAAAAGGGGGAGGGCGGGAGGTCAACAAAAATCTCACGTAAACTTTTTCATTCAGAGAATATACGTATTATAATAGATTACAATATTTTGTAATATTGAGTTTTTGAACTTTTTTGATTTTTTTGACTTTTTGAAATCTCACGTAAGGGGGGGGGGGGGTCCCACCCAATCTCACCCGGGGGGGGGGGGTCCAAATTTTTTAAAAAACACCTCACATAATTAATGGACGGCCCCTTAAGCTAGTGAGATTTTTCTTTCTTTTAGAATGAACTCTCTTTTAGGCATTTCCTGGTCTTTTGATACTTTTCATTTGGACAGACAAAAAACACTGTGTACTGTAATAATGCCAGGAAAGTTGATTATTATTAATTAATTTTATTCATTCTACATTGCCATGAATGGTACAGCTAAACTACCTTCACAGTACTTGTCAAACCAATGGAACAAAAGAAAAACATTTGTTTGAAAATATTAGCAAATATTTTCTTCCATTCCGGTGGTTTGACAAGTAGCTGTACCAATCATGGCAAGGCAGAATGAATAAAATTAATTAATAATAATCAACTCTGTTGGCATTCTAATACACACAATGTGTTGTCTGTCCAAATGATACTCAAAGAAAATATCATGTAATTGTAGGCTACAATGTGTTATTTGCCAATGTCAAAATAACAAATCACTTTTGTAGAGGAGCAACTGCAAAATCCAAAGTAGATTCTCTCTTTCAAATCTTTCAGTGCCAAATATGAGGAAGGTCAAAACCACCTTTTTTCTTTTGTATGAAATTTCTTGTAGTATCAGTTATCGTTCTGATTCAAATGGTAGTGAAGTAATGACTACAGCTCTGTCCATTATAAGTTTCATATAATTATTGGTCATTTCTATTATCATCACTGCTTTAATAAATAACCCTGACAAGTAAATTCAGTTATTTTTATTTTTTACATTTCAAAACTTATAAATTCCTGATAATGTTCAAAATATCAAGTTCTTATCTATTACTAATATGTAGTGGCCAAATTTTTGCATATTTTTTTAAAAAGAATTGTGGAAGCAAAATTTAATCTATATTTTTAAAGATACCTTAATATTCATTACTTAAAGGCTTACTATTAAAATTATACTGGACAAGAGCATAAACTTTTTTTTTTTTTTCCATTTAGTTACTAACTGACTGAACATGGAGTTTCAGTATTCAAATTCAACTGAATTCATTTCTATTTTTTTGCCTGTATGCATATCATGCTAAAACAGCTGAATGATTTCCTTGAAATTTGTTGCAGTGATTATTATTATTATTATTTATATTCATATCATTCTTGTTAATAAGCAAAAGTTAAAACAGCAAGCTAAATGATTTGATGTCATTTGGGAATTTTGCCCCAACTAAATTTTGTAAAAAAACAAAACAAGATGCAGCAAATAAATAATAATAAATAAAAAATCATTATTTTAATTAATATTAAAAAAATGTAGAGAGAAATTTTGCGTTTAGTTGTTGTTAGGAAACTACAGTTTAAATTAAAACAATGTCTCTTTCCATTCAATGGACTCTTTGAGTTCAGAAATCTACAGGTGGAAACTAATCCCAATCAAGATAATTTTGCTTTAATTAAGGTAATATTGATGCTTAATCACTTTGTGATGGATACTGACTGTTTAATACTTAATTTAATAATATTTAATAAACAAAATATTGTTCAAGTAAATATTAACACTTAACTCTTTAGTGTAGGTTTTGTTTTCGGAAAGGAAAAAAAGATTACTTGTTACTACTACTAATAATAATAATTACCTACTTTTTATTAGTTGTCCCAAAAGAGAACAATTACTAAAAGTTCAATTATTGTAAAAAACACATTACCTCAGCAACTTATGTGAACAATTAATCACCGTGGATGCCCAGACATACAAGAGAAGACACTTGTGTTCCCGTCCCAAAACATTTTCCAATTTATTATAATTCATATAATTTTTTCTCGTAAGAAGATAAAATAGTAAATTTTGTAAACGTATGTATATACGTCAATAAATTTATAGAATTTTTAGTGTAAAATTCATTACAAAATATTTTGCACCCCCCCCCCTCTCCTTCACCTTGGAAAAATTCTGCAGATGTCTGTAGTAATATGGACATGTGCAGGAATACCATCTGATCTAATTAATTATGTTAGTTTATTGTAAATGTTCTTACTTTGCAAAACGACGCCACTTGCTGCATGCCTCTGCTTCGTTATCCCAGTCAGCTCGTCCATCTTCTCTGTGATAGCATCGTTGTTTGTCTCTTTCAGCATAATACCACAGCAGTTGGTTCATTCCACAACCAAAGGCAAATAGTACAAGAGTATAAATAAAGAAGAATTTCATAATATCATAAACCATACGACCAAGAGATATTTGCAGGGGTCCAAGATACTGATTTACAGAGAAGATATGAACCAACTTCAAAAAGCTGTAACAGAAACAAAAGAATTACATAAAACAAGATATCAAATATAAATCTCTCTTATCATCCTTTTCGAAAACTTAATATGTGATGAATGCTGCTATTTGAAAATTACTTATTGTGAGTTTGTCATTAAATTTGGAATATTTAAATTTAAATATGTTTGTACTTTAATTTTAATAAAATGATAAACTTCAAAAATTGACTTTTTTTCTTCTTTTTTATGCATTTAATATATTAAAACAAGCATTTTAAAGAGAATCCTATAGGAATTCCTTTCAATTTTTTCCTCATTTTCAAGAGCCCTAAAAGCAAAATATTTAGTAATTCTTATATGTTCTTATGTAAGAAATGTCATGGATCATCGGTCATTTGGAATTAATTGTGGCAGTCAAACATAACAAGTTTTATTGTCACATTGCATTGGAAATTACTGTAAAAATTCTAATAAAATGGGGATTTTTGTCAATGGCTTATCTGAATAGTATCCGGACACCCTTAGATATAATGTACTGGCCTCCCATAAAGCACTGCGTGGGATCTGATATAAAAGGAAGGTAACACATATTCAAGGCAGCAGTGTTACAGAGCACAGCTGGTCACTTACCCAAGACACATCAGTTAAGGCATTTTAAAACAAGGCATGATCATTGAGTGCCATATAACTGGGCAATCCATCCGTGAGATCAGTGTTCTGACCGGGCATCAACGATCCACTGTAAATTAGATGGTATAGAAATACGAGAAGCAAGTTGCTACTACCATAGCAAAATGATCAGGAAGTCACCGAAGCCCTTCGGATCGCGACAAACGGGCCATTGCCTGAGAGACTCACGAATCCTCATAGGACCACTCTTCAGGTCGTCATAGCTGCTGTATCAGTGGATTCTGCAGGTTCTCCCTTTGAACTCCTATTGTGATCCATTAACACGAACAGTCATCGTGCTCTTTAAGCAATAGGGTTATTCGGAAGAGCTGCTGGGAAGCAAAAGCCTCTCGGTGGCGAATCCTCAGCTGCATATGCGCTAGACCAGTGCCAGTTGGCAAAAGTGATGCAGTGTGATGAGAATTGTTCAACTCCACCAATATTATGGACGTATGTGGGTCTGGAGGTGCCCTCACTGGAAACATGACCCAAGACTCATGCCCACAGTGAAGGATTGTAGTGGTGGAGTCATGGTATAGGCAATGTTGTGTAGTGCACATTTGTGGTGTGAACAAAAGACTTAATACACTTCTCAATTCTATGAAGGAGGTCCTGGCTAACCATCTTCCTGATACAAAGGTAGTTCATTGAAGCTGACATTAACCTGCCACCTTGTACGCTCCATACTCCTTATTTGAACCTGATTAAAGCTGATGTGGGTTATTTTGGAGCTCCACATATGCTGTGCAAGCCACCTGTCACCAACCACCACCAATTGTTGGTGTGGTTTGAAGGTCTAATGGCAATGTATCCCACTAAAACAGTGTCAGCCTTCCACAAGTGTTGCAGTGGTTATTGCTGCAAAGGATGGCTCAACTGTTACTGACTGCATCCATCATTTATAGCCTGCCAGCAAGTGGAGTTCAGATACTTTTAGCAGGGTTTTTTTGATGATCGTGTTAATGGCACAACTTATTTACACATGTTACAAATATGTTCTAATCCCACAGCTTGAAGATGCAGGTATCATGGAATGCACATGGCTACAGCAGGACAGGGCATCTGCATACTTTGCTCTTACTGTGCACGGGCTTCTTCATGAACATTTTCCAGGATGCTGGTTTGGTCGCGGTACTCCAGCATTGCCAGCTTCATTGAATTATCCACCACCAAATCCTGACCTCACGACGCCTGGCAACTAATTGTGAGGAATCATCAAGGCCTACGTGTCTGAACGTCGTTATGCTACAAATGAAGAATTGCAGAATGCAGTTGAGGATGCATTTTGAACCATCACACAGCATATGCGCCAAAAAAATGTCAAGTGGGATATGGTGGTGTATGAACTTGTGTGTACAGCATGATGGCGAACACATACACTTAAAAATATTTTATTTTCTTAAAATATGACTACCAATTAAGGGGTATGGGTATTTCCCGGCCACACTGTATATACAAATTATACATACATACATATATATAAAATCTGATGTATGTAAGATTTTCCTCATTTAATAATATATTTACCTTTTTTAGCCTACTTTCATAGGAAAAAGGTGACTCATAGCCAGTTACTCTGTGCCTCTGTTCCCCTCCCCTAATAAAGTTTGAGCCAGTGAGGGTTCATGTACTTATATATTTGCATACAAGGTACAATCTAACTTTTGTATTTGAAAAATTTTCCTTACTTGTTCTTATCATGAGAGGATGACAAAAGTTCCCATTAAACATAAATAATAAAAATAAAACAATGGATGTCTATTGTTATTGGATATTAATCTATTCATTTAAGTAATTTTCACACACACAAATAAACCCTATTTGCATTCAGAAGATATTATAGTTTGCAAATACAAAGAGACTTTTCCTCTTGATTTCATAACTTTAAAATAAAAACAGAAAATAAAAAGCTCAAAAAATAAAAATTACTTTTTGTTAATATGAAATTTTTTTTTTTATAAAAAAACAAAAATAAAATGTTTAGATCCTACCTAAGAACCATTGCAGCACTAAACATTCCTTCTGATAACAACATCGGATCAAAGTCGTGCCATAATTCACGAGGATAATACGGATTCTTTCCAACCGAAAGTTCATGCTGGACCTGAATTAAAAAAAAAAAACCAATAAAAATGTGGGAGGAAATTGAAAGTTCACGAAGCAACTTCATATAAAAATATTAATAATTTTTAAAAGTTTAGCCTTTTAACTTAATTTATTTTGTTTGTATTTGTGAGAATGATAGTAATTTTTAAGTTGAGCATACACTCTACTAAGGAAGGGTTTATGAGAAACTTTCTTAACTATATCAATTACTAAGTTATTCAATAACTGCTGCAAAGGATTATGACTAATCCTGAAGCTTCCAAACTGTAATAAGTTCTTGATAAATTATGGAAAATGATTTTTTAAAAATTACACTACCTGAAGCCATGCTGCTGCTCTTAATCCAATCCATGCCACAAAAAAAGTGTAATTGATGAAATCCACTATATTCCACATGTCACTGATATATTCCAGTAAACCTTCTTCCCATAGTTGTCGAATTTCAAACCAGATCAAACCTATTTAAAAGGTTTTAAAAAACTTCTTTTTAAATTATATTTTTTATGCCAAGTCATAAAATGAATTTACACAAGAACTATTGAATATAAAAATGTCATCATATCATACAGTTACTGTCATATCAACCTATGGAAAGTATTAATAGCAAGATTAATATTTGGCAAAATTATTTATTGTAAATGCATTAGAGAATAATGAATTACAACTAAACAGAAAATGCCAAAATCTGACGCAGTAGCTCAAGTACTTGTCTAGGCTTGAGGAACTGGATTCAATTCTCAGTGGTAGTTGGGAAATTTTCTTTAGCTATTTTCTCATCCATTCAAGTCCTGAGTTCTGTTAATCCTCTGGGAAAAAGGTATCAGTTTTTTTTTTTTGGGTGGAGTTAAAGGAGGAGATTAAGACAGGTTTAGACATCAAGCTAATCCACCAAACAACTAAGCTCTTGTTTGTTGTGCTACACACTCTCATTTGAAGGCACAAATGTAATGCTTTCTTCTTTACTTTTGAAAAGATGACTGAAACACAACTTTAAATATGTTTATTTTTTTAAAAATTAAACTTGATTAAATACAGTAGGTGTTAAGATGAACACACTATCACATTATTATAAACCAAATTAATATTAAATATTATTCCTATGTCAAGCTAATGCATAATTTTGTTTCACTAACTAAAGAAGTGAAATTAATTAGTGAATTAATCTTATAATTTATGCATTAATTATAAGAAAAAAGTAAAATATCAATTTCAGAAATAAATTACTTATTTCTATAACCTTATTTCTATTAAGATACAGTATTTTTAAATTAGCGTTGCTTCTATGATTTTTTTTTCCTTTTTCAATTTTTTTTCGTCAATTAATATTTGTCAGATAATGATTTTTTTTCTTTCGTTGACTCGTCAATTCTTAGCTGTTGTGTTTCTTCGTTCATTCTGGAGCCGTCATTGATGATGTAAATCATTTTGTAATACACTTCACTGATTCTTCTTTCAGGCTCTACCTCTAGGGATCTGTACTGGCGATGAATGGGGGGCATAAAAGGATATAGGCCAGAATATTCTCCATTATGTTCTGCATCTGCCTTTTGAGTTGAAATAGTCCAAAAAAAAGTTAAAGGAATCCATGTTTCAGAACATATTATTAACTCGTGTAATATGGTCCGCGAAAAACCTAATCGTTTTGTAGATATATATTATTGTAGATATAAATTTATATCTACAAGACGATTAGGTTTTTCGCGGACCAAATTACATGAGTTAATATGTTTTGAAACATGGATTCCTTTAACTTTTTTTTGGACTAATTCAACTCAAAAGGCAGATGCAGAACATAACGGAGAATATTCTGGCCTATATCCTTTTATGCCCCCCATTCATCGCCAGTACAGATCCCTGGAGGTAGAGCCTGAAAGAAGAATCAGTGAAGTGTATTACAAAATGATTTACATAATCAATGACGGCTCCAGAATGAATGATTTTTTTTTTTTTTTTGTTCATGGTGTGTGTGTGTGTGTGCGTAAATTTTCATCTAATTCAAAAATGGAGTAATAATACTCTGAAAGCAGCCCAGCCTCCCTCAAGATTTCTTCATTTTAGTTTTGTAACTGAATAATTCTCGATTTGTAATTTCAAATTATCCTATGAATCAAAATAATTAATTTGTTGGTATTTTTTCTTGTACAGTATGTGCCAAAACAAACGATACTGAACATCACAAGCCTTTGTTGCTCAGGCACACCAAGTGATAACCTCATCAAACATCATCATGGACACATAACAGTATGCTTATGTTGGTTGAAGCTTGACAGATGTTCAAATGGTGCTAACAATGGAGGAAAATATTTTTATTGAGGAGCACTATTTTCGGAGTTGTTTGTTCAAATGGACTAAGTTTTTTGGAAGTTGGAAATGTATTTCGAGTACGATTTCAAACACCACCACCCACAAACACAGTCTGTTAGCCATCATTAAAAAATTTCGTTTGATGGCAGCGTTCTGACACAGTGCAAAGCTTGCACTGCACGTCCAGTTACAGTGACAACAAATGCAAATCAAGAAAGGCTCCTCAAGTAGGTGTTACATTCACCTAAATGAAGTCTCTGGTGAACATCCTTAAAAATGAATCTTAGTCAAACATCTATGAGATGAACGTTCAAGGAAATTGGTGGTTTTGTTTATAAGTTATAGACCAGACAACATCTGAGCACAGCTGACAAGGATGCGAGAATCGCTTACTGTGTAACAATGTTAGTAATGCCATATGATGATGAAATTTTCTTGTTAAAAGTCTGGTTTTCGATGAAAGCCATATTCATTTGAATGGATTTATCAATTGGCAGGCAACTCACTTTCTGGGATTTGAACAGCCAGGCAGATTGTGGACAAACCTCTTCATAGTGAGCATGTATCAATATGATGGAGGTGTCTGCAAATGGTATCTTGGGCCCTTATTTTGTTGAGGATGATCATGGCAATCCTGTGACTGTGAACCAGGTGGAAATTGACTTCCATGTACTGCAAAAGCTTCCTCTACTGTTTGTATTCTGTGTCACATAAACCTTTTTTGTACACAAATATTTCAGTATCTTTTGTTTTGGCGCATACTTTATTTCATTGTATTACAGTAAACTATATATTTTCATTTAATTTATTCATATTATGTGAATAAGTTGCCAATTTTCTGTCAGTGATGATAAGTATGATGTCTTCTATCTGTGTTATTTCATTTTTAAAAATATCTTTTTATAAGAATATGTTCATCTTCAAACTTATTCATAAATAAATTACTGAGAGTTTTATAATTAGGAGAAATTGTGGAAACGTACATTTTTCATTAGGAGCATAGGATTTGTTTCTAAATTGGTTCAAACTAGATTTAATAATATATTGTATTAAATTAACGTGCCAAAATTCAAATTAAACTATTATCCAATGAACAAGCACAAGTTAAAAAGATAAAAATTAAAATTAATAAAATATCTTTACCACGTACGTATTTGGACTATCTTACACTCAGGTCCTTTATCAAACAGTTCCCCCATATCTATAAAAAGCTTGCCTTCCCTCTGGAAGTTGTCAATGTGAATGGACTATGATTGATAAGAAGATATCGAGCAATGCCGCTCTCTATTGGGGAAATTTCTTATTATTGATACTTAAGTTGAGGCATCGTCTGCTAATCTTATTTTTTTTTTTTTTTTTGTGATTTTTTACTGTTTTCACATACTAATTAGAAATTTGTTACATTGGAGCGCCCTTTATGACTAAATCCCATATTCCAATATATTACAGGTAGATAAGTCTTGATTATAACTACCTTTGGATTTGATCATTGCAGATTCATACAAGCGTCGTAAGTACTCATCCTTAAATTGGCCGAGTACTACCGGATGCTCTGTGTCTAACTCATGGGAACGCTTTATACAATGGTCAGCTGTGTAATAATTTAAGTTGCCTTTACTAACCGTCTGTACATGCTCTTTTAACCGTGTTTCTAAGCCTCTTTTTGATTGACCAATATAGATACATCGATTTGCATTTAGACCCGATTTACATTTAATCCCATAAATTGTATTTTGTTTCTTCAAATTTATTTTATCCTTATTATCACTGAGTATCTCTGTATCTCTCTTCTATTTAAGTATGCCATAAGGTTACTCTTAGGTTTATACACTAATCCTATATCATATTTATGTAAAACGAATTGTAATTTTTTATCATAGTTTCATTGTATGGAAGTGTGGTATATTGTTTAGTATTTCTAATTTTATTTTCTTTTACATTCCTACTATAATTAACCAACTGAAAGAACCTTCTTACGTATTTATTATGGGAAAACCATTGTTATTGAATATAAGCCTGATAGTGTCAATTTCTTGTTTAAGTAGATTCTCATTAGAGCATATGTCCTTAGCTCTTCTACATCCCATATAAATTGCATTTCATTTATAACTTAAAAGGAACAGCGCTTTCAAAATTAATGGTGATATTGGCATCAGTATCTTTTCTAAACACCTAGTATGAAACTTTTTATTATACTTTACAATCTGTATATCAAGAAACGGGATAACACCCTGTTTCTCACTTTCCATAGTGTAGTGAATATGTCGACATACACCATTAAAATCATGAAGAATTTCGTCGACATAAGATTTAATGATAACCAATAATGAGTCATCAACATATCTACTAATGTAATGAACATTGTTGATGACCCTATCCATGGAAAAGGATTTAAAGTCGATATAATTCATCAAGCACTCCACCAAAATAGCGGAGGACAGTAACCCCATAAACAAACCCACTGTCTGCAGGTAAATTTTAAAACGAGAATTTTAAATCAAGTTTTAACAGAAATTATGTCTTCTGCTAAATCAAAATTCGTATTGCAGTCAGTTAATGTTTGGCAACAGATGTAATGATTTACATAAAAACTGTTTAGGAACAACTGTTTCCCAGAAATTCCTTAAAACTTGTGTATTTTATTAAACAACGTAAAACACATAAATCTACTAATTCTTCTTTATTCAACAATATTTCCTCTTCTTTTACAGAGACTTCATCAGGTTAGGAATTCAAGGACAATTAAATTCCTTTCTCTTTTCCTCTATAGAATTCATCAATCTTTTAAGTAATAATTTCTCAATGTGACAATACATCGAAACCTAATACATCTGTGTTAAAATAATAATTCAATCTATTTACTTTCAATAATATTCAAGATGGTATCAATGCAACTCTAATAATGTATCTTAATAATATTCAGTTTTCAAGTAAATTGATTGAATTATTTTATTGGAAAACTGAATAATATTAAGATACATTACTGGAGTTGCACTAATATTATTGAAAGTAAATAGAGTGAATTATTATTTTAAGACACATGTTATATATTAGGTTTCGATGTATTGTCACATTGAAAAATTATTACTTAAAGATGAACGAATTCTGTAGAGGAAAAGCAAAATGAGTTTTCTTGTCCTCGAATTACTGAAGTCTTTGTAAAAGAAGACGAAATATTGTTGAATAAAGAAAAATTAGTAGATTTATGTGTTTTACGTTGTTTAATGAAATATTTCTCAGAAAATTCAATCATGCTATTTTTTTTTTTTTTTTTTTAAGTGAATATTATTTAAAATTCCCTCTTCCTTCTTTTTTGAAAAATAGCCATTTATTGTTTCAGCAGCTATATTATCTATTACATTTTAAATTTATAACTGTTTAAAGTTGTCTACATTGAATCATAATTTTTAAAAGTTTCTTTCATCTAAAATAAATTAAGTAAACAAAAGAATTTCTAAAAATCAAAATACAGTTATTAAATCATCATGGTGATACGTCATTTGCCACCTACTGAAACAGAACTGAATTAAATGAACCTTGATTTACCAAACTGCATAATGGGAATTATCTTAGCATTTTATTATATAACTAGCCGGGTACCGTCGCTTTGCTCCGGAACCCTTGCGTATATAGCATTAAAAAAAAAAAAAAAAAAAACTTTATTTATTTAGCAAATTAATATTGAGATCGGAGAATATACGACTTTCCAGCCTGTTGTGCCCTTCTCCACTTAACTCAGGTGTATTGCGGGTTGGCGCCACACACCTAGGGTTGCCGCCATACACTTCATCGTCAGTTTGCCAGATTATTCCCTATCCCGAATTTCGAAAAATCCGGCCTTATTCCTTGTCTACAACATAAAGGAAACCTCTGTGCAAAATTTCAGCTTTCTAGATCCAAGGGTTTGGGGTGGGCGTTGATGAGTCAGTGAGTGAGTGAGTCAGGACTTTTCTTTTTATATATGTAGATTTTCATGAATTTTGTTTTGTTAACATCATTGATTAGTTCTTTATAGATTATATTTGGATGTGTTATTTTCTCATTTTCAACTGTTATCCGATTCGTTCTTTAAATATTATTCCTGCTGTTTTGATATCATGTTTATTTATGAAAATATGACCTATATTTGTTTTCGTATTTCCATGAATTGTACAGTTTCTTGTTGTTCCGTAAACACGATTTTTGAAACCATTATTGCACATAAGTTTAACGTATTTCTGTACTACATTGTTTTTATTCATTTTGAAAATATCTATATTTACGTCGCCAATCAGTACAGTTAAACAGTTATTTAATTTATTTTCATATTTTATGAATAGATTCTCTATTTCAGTAACATTTTAGTAATTTGTAATTTAGCATTTTGCTTACAGAATGACAGACAGAATAACGTTTTTTTAATATACGTTTTTATAATATTTAATAATAATAGCCGGGTACCGTCACTTCGCTCCAGAACCCTTGCATATATAGCATTAAAAAAAATTTTTTTTATTTATTTAGCAAATTAATGTTACGATCGTCGGAGAATATATAACTTCCCAGCACGTTGTGGCTTCTCCGAATAACTCGGATGTACTGCGGGTCGGCCTCACACACCGAAAATTCACATTTTTGCATGTTTCTTGCAAACGCTGAAGCGTTTGTGAATAAGTGATATATCGTTCGATAGAACTTTCAAATACCAACATTTTCTCAATATAATTTTCTCTTCCATCTTTTATGCTTTTCGTTTAAATTGAGAAAAAGTCAAAATTTGACCCTTTAAAAGGCGCCATCTTGGAAACCAAAAACTTTTTTTGAAAGATTTTTGTAGCATTTTGTTTGTCTTAAAAAGATCTACATTTTATTCATTTACATGACCACTCTATCTCTTATAGTTTGGTCACAAAATTGGAAAATCGTAAAGTCTTACGACAGACAAAATAACGCTTTTATAATATATAATACAAATTCAAAACTGAAAAGTTTTCTTATTACATACAGTAAAATTAAAAATAGACACTGTCTTTATCTACAAATATATAGTGTTTAATGTCAGAATTAATTCTTACTCTTATAGAATGAAATTGTGAACTTACTGACAATCCAGATAATAATTATTGATTCAACATATCCTGGTAACGACCCTCTTTCCTCTTCCTTCCATTTTCTTAAGATTTCCTGCATGGCTTGTGTTCCAAATAATTCAATAACAATGTGCTCTACTCTCTGGGATGCCAAACACAAAAGAACTGCAAATGAATTAATTGGTATTAAATACAGCAGTCAAAAAAAGAAAGAAACGATCATAAAACATCAATTTGTTTTTTACATTGAACCAGACATTCTAGGACTTAAACTTATGAACAAAATGAAAAACATAATTTACCAAAAAGTTAAAGTTAACTGATTTACAGAATAAAAAGGTCATAATTGCATTCTTTGATTCAAACATTTAGTAAATAGATTTAGAAGAGTTCTTCTCATTTCTTCTCCAGCTGTTTAAGAGTAACTGCTGTGACTCCACTATATCCTAATGCTTTTCCTTTCTTTATGCATCTGACTTCACTTCTTTCTTTACTGGTAATACTTCAATTGCAGCCATACATGCCATTTCATGCAAATCTTAACAATTTCCACACAAACTAATAGAATTACATGAATTAACACTAAATGTTCACAGTGGAAAATGTAATACTGAAAGGGTTAATGCAGCTCTGATTTAATGAAAAGTATTTAAGCTTTGTATCACTTTTATTTTCAGAGTTAAAAATAAGAATACTTAACAGGAAAGAAAACTCACAGATGACCGATTACACAAAGTAGTTTGGAAAGATATGTTAGGAATTTTACGATCGAAACAAAACCTTTTGTAACAGAACAAATCACAACATCTGAAATTATTCTCACTTTGTAGAAACCAAAAATGGAATTGGGCAGAAGGTGAGGCAAGATGAAATGATCATAAGTGGACAAAATATAAATTTAAAATGGAACTTAGGATTATAAGGAAACAAAGATAATATTCACAAGGTAGATGGATGGATGAACTTTTGTTGGATTCAATTGAGACAGTTTTAGAGTGAAAGAACTAGGGAAAAAATAAAGTGAAGAGCTCTTCATCCTACAGTCAAAGTGAAAATGGTTGATGATGATTATTATTCATGTAAGTTCTCCTTTTCATGCAGATTCAAGACACTCAAATGAAATCTCCGTTTGGCATATCTGTAACTAAACCCCTCTCCCTAGTCTTGAGAGATAATCAATTTCATTGTATCATATTGAAAAGGGGCATATTCATCGTAGTAAATATATTAAAAGTGAAGACATATCATATTTTATTTATTCATGTATTATTTCTGAAGAAGCTATTTAAGTCTGCCAAAGATACTCCATTTATTATCGAATACTTTCACTCAAGATATTTCTTATTGTCTTTGGAGAAATCTAGTGGAGCAGAAGGGAAAGACTTCTTTTCAAAAAACGCCTGTAATTTGCAAAAATGGGAAGACATTAAAACTTCTTATTTTAAGAAAATATCTCTAAGCTTTTCATTATTTTCTCTTTTGTTTTTTTGATAATTTATTTATAGTTTAATCATTTTACAGATGTTTAGTATTTTCCACAAATGAATAATTGAACAACATTACAGGAAAAAAAAAAAGCACAGTTAAGAGCTCTATCATGAATGGACCAGTGATGTTATGAAGCTCATTTGAACAATTTAGGAAATGAAAGGCTATCCAGACAATATGCTTTATATATGATAGCCATATGCAGTAAAAATCAACATAATTCATTCAGATAAATTCTGAAGGTTTACAGCTTTCTGTTATGTATTGAACATGGAAGAAAATGTTGAACTACATGATTACGCAACTTTAATGATTCTTCTGAATATGTTTGAAAATAGGATGGCTATTAACATAGGACTGTAATAATGTATGAACAAGTTGACAGCTGAAGAAGGTGATGTAATATCTTTAAATCGTTATCTCATAGACTGAAATTTCTGTGAACCTCTGCCACTTCATTTTGCAGCCGTTATCAGATCCATAGGGTAAAAAAAAATTACTGTGGCATAATGACTTTAAAGCCTCTCAATAATTGTTCATTAGAAACCTAGTTATCGAGGCCTGACAAAAATATCACTTTACAAAATCAATGTAATCCTCCATTGTAACCAAATTATCAACAATGTGTAAGAGAATACTGACACTCGCTGATCACTTTTGGGTGTCTTTATTGTGAACTTCACTGTCTTTAAACTGGAATCACTGTAAATAAAGTTGTAGTTATTAATTAATATTTCAAAGGATCATCTTTTAAATTTTGTATATCTAAATTTCCTGTCTAAAAACGAAGGATAGAGAGTGAAAAGAGAATTTATATAAAAGTTAGTTTTTTTCAATGCCTGAAGTTGAAAAGACGGTTACAAATAGTTATTGAAATTTAAAATGTAATGATTTGTAAGGCTATCGTATCTTCCGTTTTTGATCTTAATATAAAAGATTATTTCTTTTCATAAGGTTCTGACTTTTAAACTTAAAATACTTTCACAATGCATTCAATTGTTTAAAAGTGAATGAAACTCTGTTTCCTCTCCTTAAAGAAGAAGAAGATGTAAAGAAGGTCATTCTTTCCTAGAAAAAGTTCATATTTACAATGGGTACATAACAAAAATACACTGATAGAAATGGAAATTCCAACACCAAGATGGAGTTATGCTAGGACAACAAAAATTACAAAGAATATTTGTCTACAGGAGATATTACATTGATACTAGTTTAATGTCAGAACTCACATGATGCACATGCAATGCCATGGCGAATGCATAATGGAATTTACTATTAGATATGTGGAGCCGTTCGTAAGTGTTACTGTCACTGTGAAAGGCTATGGTAATGGGTGCTATGACTGTACAGAATGCCACAAAGCCAACAACGAACTGTATATCGGCAATTATCACACTAGGGAAGCTGTATGGTAGACCTTTGAGGGGGTGGATTTTCATTTTGTGAGAATTTGGCAAGAATGGGTTGAGATGTCCCTACTGTGTATAACTGTTCGCAGCAATGATCCTACGAAGGCACTGGTATCCGAAGATCAGGGTCCGGGCGCTCCCGATCTACTGAAGAGAGAAGATCGGTGCATTTGCAGGATAGCCCTAGTGGATCCCAGGGCTTCTGTAGTGGCAATTCAAGGATCAGTGAGACCCGGCATCACATCAAACTGTACTAAATTGACTACAGGAGATTGGCCTCCGCTCTAGGCGTCCAGTTGATTGTTTGTCGCTTACTCCTGCCCACTATTCAATTCGTCTTCAGTGGTGTCACGCAAGAGCCCATTGGAGGTTAGAATGGAACTTTGTGATATTCACGGATGGAAGCCATTTCTGCCTTGGTATCTCGGTCCTGCACACAAATCATGTAGACAAATAACAACTTGTAGACAAATGTTCTGTGTAATTTTCATCCATCTAGCATAACTCCGTTTGGTGTTGGGATTTCTATTTCCGTCAGTGTATAATAATTAACATTTGCAATATTAATTTCAGGAATTTTTCCAAAGATCTTTTGGTCGTGAAATTTTTCAAAATTAAAAAAAAGTAATGCAGTGATTATTAAGATTATTTGCATCACCTCCAAAAGCATCGGTTTGTAAATATTTCAGTTTTTTAAATAAATAGAAGAAAACGGATACACCAAAAGTTTAAATAAAAGATCTAATAATTTGGTTTGCAATAGGATTTAACTGATTAAACAATCCTCATTAAAAAAAAAAAAAAAACACTCTTGATAATACTGTTGAATGAACAAATAATTGTCAATGGTTAAGTCAGGTAATTCTTTTTATTCCCACTATACAGTATAGGCTAACGGTTTCTTTTTGGTACATATTTAAAATCAATAAATTAACAATAACCAAATTTTAGTCCCACTTTTATCATAGAATACATTTTGGTATTCATATATTCCATGCAAAATTGCCCATTTACGAATTTTTTGATTGCATGACCATTTACGAGGTTTTTAATGAAAAGTCATTGTTTGATTCCTTAAAATTTTGCAGATCATTTTTACAGGATTTTGAGCATTTTGAAAGTTCCATAGCTCTAATATAAGAAGCTTCTAAACATTTGAAATATATACCAAAGAAAGCCCTGTAATGGAGGATTGGAAGCAAGAAATTATGTAATTTAGATACTGAACTGATTCAGGAACTTCAGCAAATCTGAAGTTTTGAAAAATTCAACTAAATTTGCTCCATACTCTATTTTCAGTTTACTATTTCAGTGCTTGTAAAAGGTTTAATATGCAATAAATAATTTATGGTAATAATGTTTTCGAGCTCTTTTATTTTTTTTCAATCCTTACTGAATTTGGTTTATTATTAACAAGTGGTATCTTTTATATTTTGGTCCTGAAGGAGGAGTGAGACATGATACTGTAGGTCCGTTTTTTGAGAGATTTCCTCACTCCAAGATGAGATGTGGTCTCGATATTTCAGCCCCGTGCCTCGGGCCTTCTTCGGGAGATGTTTTAAAAGTCAATCACATGAAGGTAGGCGCATAATGAACGACTTTCGTCGTTAGATCCTCGGATGAGTTGTTCATCGTGTCTGATTCCGAGGGAATGTAGACGGAATCAGACACGATGAACAACTCATCCGAGATCTAACGACGAAAGTCGTTCATTATGCGCTCACCTTCATGTGATTGACTTTTAAAACATCTCCCGAAGAAGGCCCGAGGCACGGGGCCGAAATATCGAGACCACATCTCATCCCGGAGTGAGGAAATCCCTCAAAAAACGGACCTACAGTAAGTGGTATCTTGTTTTATTCTCGTGTGTTTGCAAGTCTCCTCAGTCTGTTTGCCTTCTGTGCTGGTAAGATGTGATAAAATTAAAGCTTTAGAAGTTCTCCCCTCAAAACGAAGTGTTCTATAGGAACTTATTTACATGAAGACATAAGAGGGCAAATGGACAGTTAAAAGTTATCAGAAAATAGAACAAAGACCAACAGGTAGTTTCACACTTGTAGACTGAGTATGATTTGAGATTAGAAATACTTGGTATTAATATAATGTTGTGATTTTATGAAAATTCACAAACAACTTATTAAGAAAGATCATCATAAAATAACATTTCTCTAACATCAGGCTATGTCCTAACTGTTTAATTGAGGATTATTGTAAAAAAAAAAGCTGAAGATCTGTTAGAGGACGACATGTACCTGTAAAAAAACTTTGGCTGAAGTAGATGCTATTTACTCTGCTCTTGATATGTCTGCATCTAAAATCCTGTGACTTAATCTTTTGGGGTGGAGGTCTATGCCATGATGAGGAAACTTAAAAAAGTGTTTCTTAGCACAAAGAATTTCTAAGATTGTTGCTATGTAGCCCAGAAATGTACAAGTGTATGAGAGTGAAGCTCACATAAACAGAGGAGGAAGTACTGCATGATTTGCTAATAGATGAATTTGAGGAGATGCTAGAACAGATTATTTTAAACAGTGGGATGCACTAATAAGATGAACATGCTAACTGTTGTTCAAACATATACAGAATTCATTGAATCCGTCAAGAAGTTACTCTGAAAAAAAAAAAAAAAATATCATTTTATAGCCGAAGCGCAGTCTAATTTTTAAAGGCAAAGGAGAATTTGTGCATGATGGAGTACATTGTTCGTACAGATTTCGTTGGAAATTTCACATTTCAAATACAGGAGAAATATAGAGCTGCTACTGGAATACTGTAAAGGCTCTAGTGTATCACGCTTTTTGTCTACTATTTAAAACAGAGTAAAGTATTGTGTGTAATCAGCCATTTGGTCTATGCAGCAGTGGTCCATATCTTCCAAAGATATCTTACAGACAATAAGGACCAAGATCATCAATGGGGAACTACTTTTAGTGAAGTTGCACGAAGCCAGTACAAGAACACAAAGAATTTCATAAACATGTCACCACTGTGAAGACTTTGGACTAGATGCCTAATGGAAGTTTTTTTTTTAATCCTCCTACGGAGAAAAAAGTTGTGCATTGACATTACCATGCATATGGTAGCACAATGAAATAGTTGGTCTGCAAAGAGCTTATACTGGGCATATTATCATTCCAAAGGTCTTACACCAGTTTTACATTAAAAAATATTCAAGAGTATTGTTGTTTTCATAGCAGAAAAAAAATGCTGGCAAATGAGAATAAACTAAATGAAAGGCCCATGATATTAAGACTTTGCCAAATACAATAGAGAAGCACAGACTTCTTTGCTTGATCATATCAGCATTAGATACTACTTCACCTCAAACACAGCATTTAGAAGACATTTGACCTCAGTGAAATTACTGAACATAAGATATTGAAAGAAAATGATTATGTTGATTCCTTGTATGTTGAAAAATGTTAGTTAGGAGTAGTGCAACAGACAAATGAGTAAAAGATTATGTGCTTGTCACTTTCTTCCAACCAAAAAATCAGGCCAAGAATAGCTTCTTATCAGAATCACTGGATAGTTGTTGGGTTCTGGTCTCGAAATTTGCAGAAACTTCCACTTTGGAGTTAACTATTACAATCGGATACAATATTTCTGGAAAACTTTACAATGAGATTTATCAACTTATAAGGTAACAACTAAAGAAAAATACACACTTCTGTGAACTATACAAGCATCAATTAATAGATACACTGATTTTATGAAAGGTTCTCATTTTTTATTTAAGAATTGACATTTTTTTTAAATTCCTTCCTTCCATCAATTTTTAATTCTCTTCCTTTGACTTTCAAAAATAGCACAAAAGAAACAAGGCCCAAACCTTAATTGTTTATTAATTACTTACTTAATCCTCTCTTCTTTTAAACATAGATGTAAAGATGAATGAGCCCAAATGATCTTGCATAAATCCTTTCACTTTATTCCATTTCAAACCTTGATTAAACTGTTGTTGTAATATCTTCCCCTTTTAAGGAGTCTACCCTGAACAAGTGTCGGAGGTAACCAAATCAACAGAACTGTCCTCCTTCAATTGAAGTATGGTGATGTTTCGTTCCAAGCTTTTCCCTTATCACCTGATCTCTCATTCTATCTCTTCTGTTTTCTTTTCAATTTAATTAGGACGCGTATTTCCATAGCATGGAATCTGGTGCTAAAGTTTTTTTCAATACCAATATTTCCATCCATAAATCAGAGGTGGTGGAAAGACCATCTTATCTTATAAACAGATTTTCATGTCCTTGGATACCAATATACGTATATTAAGAAAATTTAATTTAATTGCTGCAAGAGTCTTCCTGCTGCTTTAATTCTTTCATCAAGTCACTATCAGTTTTGCGTTTTCTTGGAGAATAGAACCTAGGTATTGAAGCTGAGAAACTTACTAATAATAAAGTGATTGTTAACATTGAACAAAACAAAACAAGACAATGTTCATTAGTCAGATGTAAGATTTTGAGCAGGGAAACATAGTGTTACTATGTGGCAACATAGTATTAGTAATAACAAAGTTATTATCCACATACAGATCAATTCTGTCACCATTCCTATTTTTATTTGGTTTACCATACTTGCCTACAACATATTGCTTAGCCAGACAAAAGAGACTGGTCACGTGATTTAGTGGTCGCTCCTACTTCTTTCTCGGCGTGAAAATAGGGGAGATGCGTATGTGCCGACAAGAACAGAAACAACGATGTATAAAGGAGAGATGCATAAAGTGAAAATTTACTGATATGACAATCGTACGATAGAAAGAACTAATTTAAACAAGCGCAAAAGGGAGAAGCATATTTTTCTGTCCCTCCAGAGCTTCCCTTCGGCCTGTTCCATTGTTTTGGCAGTGTGCCAAACCCAGTCTTTATCGCTTGGGCAAGCAGTAACTTGACTTGATTTGGTTATTTTCAACTTGGGTGTTATAATCACCCAGTAAGTTCAACTAGCATTGTCACTGATCTTTTTTGTAAATCACTGAAGAATCTATCCTTTAGATCGGCATTTTCATCTTCATTATGATTGTAGACAACAATCACAGTGTTCAAATTTGTATTGAATCAAATATAGTTTATCAAATAATATTGAGAATTGCTTCCAATATCTAGGCATAATGTTAAAAAAAATTCTAAAACACTATTTACTGTTTATTAAATCTTTTAAAAGTTCAGAAAACATAAAGACAATTGTTAAATGAAGGTAGAGTATGGAGCAGATTTAGTTAAATTTTTCCACAATTAAAATTTGCTGTATTTCCTCAACCAGTTCAATATCAAACTTGAATTATTTTCCTTATGTCCTCTACTATAAGACTTGTTTGGTGTAAATTTCAAAATTTTAATAACTCGTAGTTGAAGAACTTTCAAAATAATAAAATCAAGCAAGATATCTGTAAAAACTTAAAATGGTCAAGTATCAAGCCTGTTATTTTATTAACAATCTTTCTGGCTATACTATATATGATACGGAAAAAATAAATTAGTTCATACACACATTTTTTTCATCTTAAAAATTAGATAGTGAATAATCATATTACAGATTTCAATGATGAATTTAAAGAAATAAAGAAGTTGAAATTACTGCTTAAGGTGTAGCTCATGAAATGCAGCCCAGTGTATCAGGAGCATGCCCATTTTTTACCCCAGATCTCTAGCTCAACTGTGTCTTAAGTAATCGACGAAATTATAAATACTTGAAAATGGAACAAGATATGCTCTACATTTGAAAAATGGCCATTCTGAAAAACTACATTCAGTATCAACTCATGAAGACAACATTAAAACTATTGGGGACTGGATCACTCCAATGAGGTGAATTTATCCTTTAGTCAATAAGCGATTCATTACCAATACTACAGGGATTAAGGAATGAAATACATATATTATGATATTTGTAAACAACTATCTATTTTACATTTTTTTCATTGTTCCATTCCTTTATTACAACTTAGTAAATACACAAAATTAATTTTGAATGTAAAAATTCAAATTTATGAACTTAATCAATCAATTAATGTAAATTAATGTAAGATTAATGTATGAACTTCAAGGTTTAATCAGCATATAACTAATTGTGTGTGTGTGTGTGTGTGTGTGTGTGTGTGTGTGTGTGAGTGTGTATGTGGTGGGTTTTTTGTTTTTGGTAGTTTAATTTAAGTCATTTTTATTATATTAACTAACAATTCAATAAGTACGGGCAGTCCTCATTTTACGCCGGTGTCCCTACAGTGGCCTTGCAAATTGAATCAACGTAAAACGAACCCATTATATGATGTAAAGAGGCATTACCCAAAAATATATTGTTTTTATTTAATTAAACATAATATAAGTTTTACGACTAAACTTAATGAAAATATTTATGTACTTTCAAAGGCCTACTAAATTAACATAATAAATAAATGACTTCATTATTACCATGCATGCAGTGTAAAGTGTAATTCTTTTACCAGACATGGGCATGCTTATTTTTAAAAACTTTCATCACTATTAACTGGAATATTATCACAGCATTCACAGGCAATCACCATGAGATGACTGAGCGAAATAAACATGAGAAGGGGAGGAGCCACATGGACAGAGTAGGCAGAGGTCCCTATGAAAAGCTGTTACAGTTGACTGAGTTCACTGTTAAAGGCTGCATTTTTGCTCAAGAAATTATTTTCTTCTTTTTTCGCATTTTTATATTTATATATTTACAATATATATATTTTCCTCATATTGGCCTAAATTGTAAAACGGCATAAATCTAAATTGGCACAAATTAAACCTTTGTAAAATGAGGGCTGCTTGTATATACATTTAAATGTAAATGAATGCTTTAAGTATATTTGGTTTTTAATAGCTGGATTTTAATTGTTAAATCCTCTGTTCTATAGTGATTTAGAATTTTAAAAAAATGTTTATCTGATTAATCAATTCAGCATCTTCTGTACTAAATAAAACTGATGTCATTCAGCAAACTTTGATATCAAACTAAAATTTGACAGCTCATCATTTATTATCAGAAGAACTTTAGAAGCATTAGATATTTCATTTAAAAAAACTGCTCTTGGTATTATACACAAGATAGCTAAAAACCATCATAATCATTTCGACCAGCAATAGAGAGGAGAGCATGACTAAATTTTTTTTGCTTTGTTCTACAGCCTGAAATCGATTGAAGAGATAAGTTCAGTAAAAGCAACTTGTCAATTCAACAATAACATGAATCAACTGAGAAGAATTTTATCAGTGGAAAGTTTTCAATAAAATTTAAAATAACACGTTTTAGTTGGTAATTTAAGCAAATCTTAAAAGCAAATGAATTATTTTCAGGCATTGTCTAAACCTATATCTTGTTATTAATCAATTGCATGATGTTATTATCAACATCACTTTTATATCCAATTCATAATATAAAGTCTTAGCAAATATGATAAATGCTTAGTTTTTCTTAAAGAATTTTTTCTTAAAGTAGATGGCAAACTGTATTAGTCTCTGTAACTTCAACAATGATGTCTTCCTAAGCTTCTGCAGAGTTTAAATGAAAATTTGTTTTTGTTTTTTAAATTGGTTTCTAACTTACAAACTATATAGAAATAGTAAAAACAAAACAAAACAGGATTTTAATTAGTAATAAATCGCCATTGGGTAATTTCTCATACAATGATCTATTCTTTAAACTCTGAAAGATTAACCGATGACTTACATAAGAAGAAGAAATAGGAGGCAGAATGGCAGATGAAACGGACAAATGGTTTTGTCATGAACTGTCCTACTTCAGTTGAAGGGAAGAAGATATAGACAAGTGCATAGAAAGGAAATAATGAACCCATTTTGGCCACTTCAAACAGCTGAGATACCATATTCTTCCTACGGAAGCCAGGAACACCTTCATACCAAATGGAGGCAAGAAGTTGTTGAACACTTGCATGAGCTACGAACTGAAAAAGAGAATTAGAAATTGCACTAACCTCAGACTAAGAGAATATTTCGTTTTATCATTGCTCCTCATCAATAGAATCTAATTTGAAAATTAATTAATACAAGGCTACATTATATAAATCTATTTAAAATGCTTTTGAAAAAGAAAAAGAATGTAGAGCAGATGTCTAATAAAAACAGAAAATATAATGGCAAGAAGAAATTAATAGAAAAACTGTATTAAAAAAATTATTAGAAAAACTTCATAAGCTAAAAACCTTGAAATAATTAACAATGAGAATTTAATAAGAGAGCTCTTCTTAAACTGGTTTCATGACTTAGCAGGTTAAACCTTTGTTAGAAAAATTTATTTAAATTTAAGATTTTAAAGTTAATTTATATTTATCAAGAATTTTAAAATTTAGACATAAGATTTAATTAGAATCACCTTCTTCTGTTCATATTTAATGGCCAGTTTAACTCTCTCCAACTGCATATGTTCCCCTGGTTGCCAGGCTGGACCTTCAGTGTTGTGGTTCAGTAAGGCTTCAAGTTCATAAGATGTTCTCGTATGATCAAGAAGACTTACAGCAAAATCTTGACACTGAACTCGCAATTCCTAGAATTATTTATATGCATATTAATATTATAAAAATCACATATATATCTATATATATAAAAAATAATGGGTTGGTGTGAGTGAAATGTCCAAAATACAAGTATCAAGGAGTGTGTTTCAAATGTTTATATTGCAATAACAATATCAGCCTAGTTAAACTAGTCTCCCCCTACATCATTCACTTCTGCAATCTATCTGTCAAAGCCTGCTTTCATGGTGAAAATAAAGCTTTCTGGCTGTGATGCCAAGAAGTTGTCTTCAACATGACAAACATCAATGTGCTGGAATTGGTCCAGATGGCAGAAGAGGTGATAATCCATTGGAGATAAAGTCTGGGGAATATGGAGGGTGTGGAAGTATTTCATACTCCAATTCATGGAACGCTATCATGCAAGAAAATGATGCTATGAATGTTGACCAATGAAGGTTGCTTATTGGTGGTGCATTTCCCATATTTTTGTACACTAACATTCCATATTGGTGGTCTGGCCTCTTTGGAGGTGATGGTGTGTAGCTCAAGCTGTAGACCAACATGAAAGAAGCAACAAATTTCATGTGTATAGGAATGTGTGTTAGACAGTGCCCTAGAGGCTTATTACTACCCAACCTCTGATCTGATTGACTACTCCTGTCGTACAAGACCCACTTTTCATCACAGATGACAATGCGAGTCATAAAAACTTACCTTTTTTTTTTTTTTTTTTTTCCCCTGACAAGAGACCTGCAAACTTCAAGATGGCGTTCCTTGTTGGCTGTTGTCAACTCATGCAAGATGCATGTATCCAACTTCGTCTTTTCCAGATCTTTAAGAGCTGCACAAAAGTAGAATGATCGATAGCAAGCTTTTCTACTAACGCACAAGAACTTTGTCAGGAGTCAGCTTCTACGGTACTCTTCAGGAGCTCTTCTGAAACTGCTAAAGGTCTCCAGCACACTCTCTACTTTGAGAGATTTCAAAAACCATTAGTATAGGGTGCATTTGTTAGCCATACCTTCCCAAAAATCTGTATTATTTTTTTTAGCTGTTATTCCTGCAGAATGTACAAGTTTGAATGTCCATTCTTTATTTTGAAACCATCTTGTGCAACAATGGAAAACCTACTGATAGACTTGGAACACCTCATGTATAGCAGTTATGTAGCAATGTTGTGACATATAAATATTCTTGGAACATTCCATTCTGTCTTGTTGAGGTTTGTAGAACTACTGCTTGAAAGTGGACATTTCATTCACAGTATATGCAACAAGAAATATGGTCCAAACAGATAATTAAGTACTAATTCCCTCCACACACTGATAGAGAACCTGTATTGGTAAGAATGGATTGTTATGAGCCCAAATATGAGAATTCTCTGTTATTAATACTGTTGCGGATTGAATGTGGCTTCATCACTGAATAGGATGTATGGAAATGCATCCAAATTGGCTTGAATCCATTTACAAAATTCACCTTTCGTAATCATGATTCATAATCACCAGGTAATATCTGGTCACCTATAGTACAGATAAAGACCATCAGAATATAGAGTTCTCCATACATGTTAAGTGCAACAAGTGCTGTACATGGAATTCTGTGCACGCTGGAAGTTGGGTTTAGCAGTTCGGCATTTAATAACCTCTTCATCGTGCCTCTGCATCATTTTGTCGGTATTTCCTTGTGGAAAGGAAGCAGATTGTAACCTTCAGAGCCTAATTTTGTAAAAAAGTAATTAAAAATGGAAATTGTCCTGTTTGACTCTGAGGTTATTTTTAAAAGTTGTAGATCTCATATCTTTTTTTTTATATATAATGTTTATTTTTTTTTACCTTTGCCGTTTGTATTTAATATTGATTTCTGGAATTCGGTAAGCAGGAAATTCTTACGGTGTTAGTGAACAGTTGAAGGTCGACTAAATCTCCTTTTAATTATCCTGATCCCCATAGAACAAAGAAACTTTTGGAAATTTCCATAAACAAGGGGACGGGCTAGTACCTGCCTGAGAAGGGTATTTACAGAAGTGGTTTTGAGTTTATAGCTCTCTCAGCAAACTGATGGGGCACAAGAAAGACCGTTGACACTATAGGCTCGCAAGCAGTCCCTGAATAAACTGTTAGGCTGCAGATGATGTTGATTCCCACCAGAGACTCTGGGAAAGACCCCTAAGAATTCCTAAAGTGAGAATGTCTAAACCATCAGACTGGAAACAGTTTAAGTGCAAGGAGTAGTGATGCCAATGGGAGCAACCCAGGTAAAAAGACAAAAGAAAAAGATGGACAAATGGAAAGTATGTTGTTGTTTTTTTAATAATGTAAATTTTTATAATTAAAATTATTAAAATTTAATAACACATTTTTATTAAAGTTTTCTCTTATTATATTGTTATTCATGAAGTAGTTTCAATTTCGTTTCTAATAAAATTTTAGTTATTATCCATTTGCCCAAAATTTCCTAGTATTTTATTTATCAAAGGCTTCTGTGTTTCAATAAAAACCTCAAGAACTATAATATATAAAAGAAATTTCAGAATATGATGGATATGGCAACTCAAAAAGAAACAGCTCATTAAAAAATGATGTAGCAGTAATAATTTAAAAAAAGAAATCTGATCTTGCCTCTTAAAAAATGTAAGAATATAGGATGATATTGATATCAGATTTTATTTGAAAACCTGTTGTTATATTTGCTTAATATAAAATTAAAATTAACAATAACAAGCATATTAATAAGCAATTCTAAGTTTTTGTTATAATTTTTAATAGCTATATCTTTTTTTTATATCATTATGAAATAATTTCTTACAAAATTAGTAATCAAAAAGTCTTTTCTGCAAATAAAAAATACATTTCTTTTATTGAAGTTTTAAAAAGAAAAATTCGAGGACTTAAATCAATTTACATTTTAAAGTCTAAAATCTATTTTTTTTAATTGCTATTTTAATGAAGAATATTTCTAAGCCATTTTGTAATCCACTCCTAACTGTATATATGCCAAATATCCAAACAGTGGATGTCACTGAATGGATGGTAAAAAGATGTACAGATTAAACTGTAATTTTTCATCATCTTCTACGGTATAAAATGAGTAAATTAAATAAGTTTATCTTAAGAATAATGTTCAACTTTCAATTCTTTCTGATAAATCCAATACTAGTTATTTTATTTTGACAAAGATGAGAATAACAATAAAAATATAGTTCATTACTAACCGTTAAAAAAAAGGAAATAAAGCTTTTTAGGTATAATTTTGATTCAAACAGAAGAAAACAAAGCTTTAACTGTTAAACACACCAAAAGCATGATATGCAACAAGAATTTATCAAGAACACTGTTTGTATTTACAGCATTATTTCTTAACCCAGTTTGTACTCACCTGATAGTCAATACAGAATTCTGTTTCCATTGCACTGAGTCTTCGAAGTTCGTAACTTAGCTCAAAGGCAGTAAGAATGGGGTCCCGACTAGAGAGTGCTACTAGAGAAGGACTGCACAGGGCTCGATAGGCATTGATACGGGCTCGGGAGTGCTTAAGACTGTCTTGTCTGGAATTGATAACACATTCATCACAACCACACTTCACATCGTGAGGAACTGGAAGGGTTGCTCCTCGGTCCAAAAGGAGCTTGAGAATCTCATAGTTATTTTTGTGTGCAGCCAAGATCAGAGGAGTTATATCAGGAGTAAAGGTTGCTTTTTCTGGATCTACCGACTCCCAACTCTAGAAAGTACAAAAAAAAATGATCAGTATAGTGTAATACCTAAAAACAAGATGAACATCTATCTTTTATTTTCTTTTACATTTGGTTCATACTGCTCCATGATTAATTCATAATTTATTCCATGGTTGTTGACATTGCTGATTAGTTGGAATATACAACACAACTGACAAAACCAAACAAACAGTGGTAACCTATAGACAAAAGTGGGATTCGTGCAACCGCCCCCCCCCCCATATACAAATAATGCATCAAAATACTGTGCATGTAAAATAGTGTATTAAAATACAGTAAAACCTTGTTAAGTCGTCACTCAAGGGACCAAACATTTTTGACGACTTAAGCGGAGTGACGACTTAGGCAGAGTGGGCATTTTTGAAATAAAAACCACTGAAATACAGTATTTTCATGAATTGCTGTAGCATTCAGTGAGATAAACAAGATTTTCAGAAATCAATATATGCAAATGAATGAGTGGATAAAAAAAAAAAAAAAACACTTTTTGTAATTACCACATTTTAATTGTTTTAAAAGAAAGGCAATGTCTGTCTTTGAAACATTCTAGCCAACCATTGCTGCCGCCGAAATCTTCAATGTTCAACTCCTTAGCAATTTCCATGGCTTTTTCTTTGAGAATCACGGCAAAAATCGGCACATTTTGCGATCTGGCATGTTTTAGCCATCGAACTAAAACCTCCTCGATCTCTCAAACTTCGATTTCCTCATTCTCTTTCTTTTGTCTTTGCAGTCAGCTTCTTCAATTACTTGTTTCGATGAAAGAATATAGTTTAATGTAGTCCTGGAAATATGGTGTTCTTTGGCAAAAGCTGTTTTCGAAACATTTGATTTATCAAAACGTGCAATTAAATCTTTTTTTTCTTTAAAAGATAACGAGGTAAGTTTTCGTTTCCCTGACATGTTAAAAAATTAATAGAACCACGAAATTGCAAGAGAAAAAAATAGCCCTTCTAGCGGGGCTTACTCGCTATGAAATGAAGTCACACTCAGGAGCGGTCAAGAAAAACTTCTACACTCGACAGAGTCGGAGTGAGAAGTGTGCTTTGAATCATTAGCAGCGAGATTCCAAGAACCCAAATCCTCCGAAGGAGTAGGAAAGGAATGAAGTGACAAGCGTGGTCCAAAATTCCATGTAAAGGCTTGGCTTTCTTAAAGTGAAGGGAGGGGGCTGAAAAGACAACACGATGGCATGCAAAATGGAGAAGAAAGATGCTTTTGGTCATTTTTGAGGGTGACGAGTTATCCGAAGTAGAATTAAATTTGGTGACGGGTAAAAGAGGGTTATTTTACATTATTGTGTATGAGACCTTGTCGGGACCAAAGGAAAACGTCGACTTGAACGGAGTGACGACTTAACGAGGTTTTACTGTAGTATCATCTTTCTGAATCTAAGTCATGATCTATTACTCCCCAATACCAACAATATACAAATGTATGTAAATTCTTGATAAAGTTTTCAGGCATATACAAACTAGTTTTCTAAACTGTTGCAGTTTTGTAAATCTTAAGAATCTTTCTATCAATTTTACTAGTACTCTTTCCAAAACAAAATCTTAGAGGAATCCGAGTAGATTAAAGCTACTTCTGAGTGTGGGTAGCTTGACAACCGAGCATGTCGACCTGAAAGATCTTTTGTGCTATCCCGCGGAAAGAAGGACAGACGAAGAGAAAGACTGAGAAAGGATGGTGTGAGAAATGCAGGGGAAATGCAAGAACCCCGGGAAAACCTGCCCAGCGCGGATCGCCACCATCAACGAACCCACAAGAGAACCGAACCTGGTACTCAGAGGAGAGAGGCCAGTGTCTTAGCGACATCGCCAACCGCGCAGCCTAGATTACAGCTACAGAATGTGAATCACAAATAATACTGAGATACAAATCAAAATATATTACTCCAAAATATGGGCAATGAATGTGGCACTGATATGTTAGTGAGACAAAGATCATAAAATTATTTAAGAAAAAAAAAAAGGAAAGAACATGTACACAAAAAGTAACATGTAAACAAAAATTTTTGTATCAGTCCTTTTCATAATAGTGATGTATCATCGAAATGACAGAGACTAACGCCATGGTTTAGTCTAAGGCACACACACACTTTATTTACAATTATTTACAGATATATATATACAGATCGGACTGGATTCCGAGAATCTCTAAAGCTTTCTGTTCGGTCTGTCACTTGGAAAGCGCTACTGGCGACGCTTTCTGTTTGGTCCGCCACTTGGTGAGAGGACAAGACGTGTCGCTGATTGGTCCCCTGCTTCGACCAATCACAGGACATTAACTGACCAATCGGAAGACTTTTCAACCTCGCATCAATAGAACAGATTATGAAGGGACATTTAGAGTTGAAACTCAAATGATCAAAGCAATTACGTGATTCTAATTGATTATCAATGGACAAGTTAAAATGCAGAAAAATCCTGAACAATTCCAATTATCCAAGGCTTAAAATACGACATCTTTCATATTTTTTATTTTAATTGTGATTATTTCTTTACAGCCACTTGTAGGTTTTCAGTTTAATGATAATATAAGTAAAAGTAAAGGAGTGAAGAAAAAAAATTACAGAAACCAATCAAAATTTGTTTGATTTTTTTTTTTAATATCTGGATATCTTACTTTTTTGTTTTCTCCTTCATTTCTTTATTTCTTATAATCCATTTAAGATGTTAGTAAATTGAAATGTTAACAACATATTCTGCTTATAACAGAAAGTGTCTGTAAACAAAATAAGAAACAAAAGGTTTTTAAACTATGCTTTAAATCAAATGAGTTTTGTCCTGCAGTCATTTTGAGGTGGTAAAAAAAGAACTGTGGTCATATTTGAGCTCTTTCAAAACAAGCTGCATGCAAAAACAGTGGCTTAAAGCTACAAACAGCATAGATACATACGATTATTTCTCTTAAATAAAATACTTACATAAAGATCCTCTGGCTTGTGGCTTCTCTCCTCATGTTCAAGTAGAAGCTCCACTGCCTCAACATATTCTTCACTAATGGCATGTAAAAGAGAATCTTTGGTTTCCGTTCCAAATTCCAATAATACTTCCACTAATTCAAGATTTTCATTTTCAATAGCAATGACAAGACTTGAACGACCCAAAGGATCAAGGCAGTTGATGTCAAGGCTTGTCTTTGGTGCTTCTCTCATACATCTGCAAAATAGGTATCATCAAATTAAAAACACAATTGTAGGGATAAAGTTTATAACACTCTAGCTATAGAATAATGTCACATTAGAATAATAATAAATAAATCTTAAATTAAAAAAAGAATAGGTGTTAATTCTATTATTCATTTCCTCAAATGTAGAAAGCTTAAACTGGTTTAAAACAGTAGCTTCTATTGCAAATAAGTGATATTCATGAACATTGATTTTGAAGAATCTTTTATTTAATAATAATAATAATAATAACAACAACAACAACAATTAAAATGATTTCAGAGTTAAGAATCACTATAAAGATATTAAAACACTGAAACTATGAATATTGCACTTTTAAATAATATCAGAAACAAAGGTGGACAGAGAAAATAAATTAGCCAAAATATTTTTACTTTGATTTTTAAAGAAAATTTTAAATGTAATTATAAGAATTAATTCTTCATTGATTGCATTCTTCAAGCAAGGAATTTGCTGCACTTTAAATTGTAAGGGGTATAGTTAATATCACTAAATTTAAATTACATGGGATATTTGGTAATTTATACTGTAATGAGTGACAGAATTAAAAAAAGTTTTAAGAATAAGAAAGTTAAATAAGAAATTTTAACACTTTTAAGAACTGGTTTTCTTGAAACTTAAAGGCAACTTATCAATTAACTCAACTACTAAAAGCACCAATCATAAGAATTAAATTTTTTACAAGGGAACACTTGATAAAGGGCCTTAACAAAGCAGGAAGAAACATAGTGAATATTTTTAGGTAATTTTTTAATATTTTTAATTCTTATGATTGGTTCTTTTAGTAGTTGAGTTAATTAATAATTTGTTGAGCATGTAAAAACTCCTTTAAAAGCAACTTGTTGTAATTTTCTCCTGCACTGAATTTGTTGCTTACCTTCTAACAGAAGCAATGTCTCCTCTTTCCACATACAAAAGGAATTTTTTTTCTATTAATCTAAGGGGTTTGTCTCGAATTAGTCTTGTTGGTCGGTCTTTCTAAAAATAACAAATAAATAATTACAATTAACACATGTATTTTTTTTATTTTTTTTTTTAGAATTCTGTTTGAATTTGGTTTCTTGGTTTTTTTAGACCATCAACTAAGAGACTAACTATCCAAGTTTTCCTGTCATTAAAAAAGATATTCATCATTATATTCACCTCTTAATTCTAACAATGTCTTTAAACAGTGGGCAATTTAAATAAAATTTATTTGATCAATTTAAAATTTTAAATTAAAATAAAATAAATTAAATTGAAACCTAAAGATTTGTACATCATGTAATTCATTACTATTCTAGTATTTCAGGAGGTATATTTTATTGTGCTTTTTTGTTGTATTTTCTTTGATTATAATACCAATACTGAAGACACGGATGTGTTGAAATGACAAAAATTTAAAACAGCCTTTTGCTTTCATTACAAAATGCTTTTTCTAAAAATGAATTGCCTAAGTGGGTCAATTGTAAAAAGAGGAGAGCTGCCCACTCTAAAGACTTCCTCATGGGAACTAAGAGACTATTATTGCATGGATCAGACCTTGGGTACAGTGATGTGAGAGGCACCAAAAGACAGATGTGTCAGCTAAGACATATCTCATACACGCATAGATTAAATGCACTCCAGACCATGGAACAGACAATGATCAAACTGATTCAAAAACCCATCCTTTAGAAACAGTACAACATCTCAAAGTTTAAAGTTTACAGAAAAGATATAAAGATCTATACACTGTTAATACAAACATATTCTTCTGTATGAACAGACCACAAATAAAGAATGTTAAGTAATAAAACAATGAAACTAATTGAAAGAAGAGAAATGAAGCTACCAAATCCAAAAGATTAAAAATATTTATTCGATAAAATACAACAAACTAGATAAAAGAAAAAGTAAAACAATCTGCAAGGCCTGACAGAAGATAAGCCACTGATCTTGGTGAACTGGGACGGTCGATGATATACTAGACAACTATGCAAAGAAGCTTGAATGTTCTGTAAAAAGCAAGATAGCATATTATTAACAAAGAAAAAGACATCATAGATAGAGAAAAACAAAAATTTTTGAGGAAACTAAAAATGAAGAAAACAAGGTTTGTCCTAAAATAAAAAATCACATTATAAATGATATCAACAAATGAAGATATACCGCAATACCTGCAAAAAATTTTGGAAGGGTTATTTGTTAATAGAATGAAAAAAGAAACAGAATATATTCGAGAACAAACTGGCTTCAGAATTGGTGCTGGTAGAACACATTACATTTTCATATTAAGAAGAATTAACAAACAAAGCATAGAATATCAGTCTACCTTTAGTAAAATTTTGTTGACTTTGCAAAAGTTTTCGACAGCTTCGACAGAGGTACTCTGGAAAAACATGGAAGTGTGTATTGTACAGACCAAATTTACAAGAATTATCAAATATCTGTATCCCAATAGCAAATGCTGCATGTCAGTAATTGGCACTGAATTCGAAAGGTTTGCACTGAAAACTGGTTTAGATAAGAATGTGCAATGTCTGTTTTTTTGTTAGCACTGTAATGGATTAAATCATGAAAAAAAACTTTAAAATAAGTGAACTGAGATGGAGGCATACTTCATGTCTGTTAGATTTTGTATTATTAATATTACAATACTGAATAATTAGCCTGAAGCATATTCAAAGGCAAAATAAAAATAAATTTATGGATCTACAAATAAACAGAAATAAAACTAAAGCAATGGAAGTAAATAATACAGCAAATGATAAAATAAAATTAAGAAAGTAGATATTGAAGAAATAAGTGATTTTCTCTATTTAGGTACAAATGTGTGTAATAGGTAGTACTGATCTTGACATCAAACTAAAAATAGCAAAAGCAAATAATGCCTTCAGGTGCCTTAATAAAGTTTGGAGAAGTACAAAATGTAATTATCATACTAAAATTAAGATCTTCCAACAGAATACAAAAGCCAACTTACTACATGGCTCTGAAATTGCAAGCTCACACTTTATCAAATAAACTTTTTATTATTATTATTATTATTAATATATCCTGAAGTTACAGACCTGCTAGGCTCTAATTCAGATCCTGTCTACAGGTGCTGACGATACATATTGCAATACATAAAACATAATCAAGTAAAGATTAATACATAACTCCTAAAAAGTCAAGAAACAGGAAAAAAAAATGAATACTAAGTTTCGTACTAGCCAACTTAGAATAAATATTATTGCCAAATTCATAGTTTCAACAGTCATTATTATTACTAGCATAGGCATACCCAGGATTTTGGAATGAGAAAGGTTAGAGTGGTCGTAGTCATATTCATCAAAAAAACATATCACAACCTTTACCAGATGGGGAGATTAAAACAAACTTTCTAACCAAAAAAAAAGTCAAAAATCCTAGATTTCTTTCATTTTTGGATGTCGGGGGGGGGGGGGGGGCTCCCCTTGCTATACAATGATTACTAATGTTCAAGAAGTTCTTTATTTTGGTTTGTCAAATTAGGCCTGCAGTTGACTTACTTTTTGAAGTAGTTACGACGATGCAGAGTGTGATACACTCTCCTGTCTTAATTTGCTGTTACACAACCTCCGAAACTAATACTTTAATCTATTGGAGGTGACACAACCAAAAACTTTTGGATTGTTATCACTTGGCATGTATCACGTAAAAATGACAGAAAAGGTTAGCTTGGCTTTTTTGCATATCAATGAGCCAAACCATCCCAAAGACTAAAAAAAAAATGACGTAATGAGGAGTAGATCTATCAGTTTTGAGATAAAAGACAGGATAGAAAGAGGATTGCAAAATAAACAGAAAAAATAAATAAATTAGGAGTTATTATTCCTTTGCATAAATATTGATCCCAATCATAACATCCCGGACAATTAACACTTAATGAAAGGATTTAAAGAGGTAAAAATAATAATAATACAGCCTCATGTTGACATGGAAGCATCGAACATGTGGCTAACGAGCAGTGAGCTGTTTGGGGAGACTGAAGGGTTCACGATCGCGATACAGGACCAAGTCATCCCTACACGCAACTGCAAGAAACACATCCTACACAACATAATACACAAAACGACACATGCAGGAAATGCCACACTACACTTGAGATGATCGACCTTATAATATACGATCTATATATAATATTCTGACCAGCACAAGTATTATTGTTAAAATTGATTGTGTTTATAATGTATTTATAAAACTGAGTGAAGAGATGATGAATTTCATTGTAGTGTTTTCAGGGTCATTTTGTTTTTATTTGAAGATAAATCTTGGAAACGAAGTATCTATTGCAGTGGATTAGTGTATTAGTATATTGATAGTATAGAATTGTACATCCAGTTACCTATACTCATATTCAATGTAGCTATCAAATATTTTATTCAAAATATACTGAAAACCTAAAGTTCAGTAAGGTTCTTCAATTTTAATTAAAAGTGTAAAATTATCAATAAGAAAAGCTCAGAGCAGAGCAGCAGCTATATTTTCTGATTAGCCAAATGATTTGTTTGTGAATGATATGTGTTTTGTATTGCCTTTTTTCTATTTTTTTTTTGTAGATCATATGTAGTGAATATATTTTTAATTGATTGTATTTATTCCTGTGTTAAAATCTTAAATATATAATATATATATATATATATATAGGCCTACTATTTTAAGAAACTTGTAAACTTGTTTTTTGTTGTGGAAAAAACCCCAAGATGAAGTCCTTTATGGAGAATTAGAGCAGGTCACTGACATGACTTTCGCTTTGACCTCTTTCACCTATCTTTTATTTTGTAGTTCAGTTCACATCTGTAAGAGGGTGTAGGAAAATTCAATGACCAATCACTATGCTTTATTTTGGGGTTAGAGAAATCTTTAAATTGGGGTCCCGAGTTTTTCTCGCTCTCTCTTCTCCTCCATCACAGACAGACACTCACATTCATTACGGCTAGATACACTGATGAAATTCCAGCCTAATATTCAGACGGAGGTCGCTATGTAGGAATTGGAAAATTCTCAACTCGAAACATTCCATAGATCAACTTGGATGCAGGATAGTAAGTAGCCAGCATGGATAAGTATTCCTGACATATATATAACTGATGGCTAACCACATATAACAATAGATAATGATATAGAAAAAGAAGAATCTAATGTAGGAGTAGAAAAATGTTTTGTGATCAGTTTTTGCCATAACGAAATCCAGATAAAAACACATTGTGGTTATGAGCAATTGATAAAGAAAAAGTGAATTTTATGAAGAGAGTATATCTAGAAAGATATGTCATTGTGGTTTTGAGCTATTTGTAAGCAACCGTGGTGTAGCCTAATCAGAAAGTAAAAGTAGCTATTACTGTTAGCATCAAGTTGGATCAGGGAACATATGGCTTTATCTTGGGTCATGAATACAGTGTCTTAAATGAATTCGGGAAAGCAGGAAATTGATTTTTTTTTATAATATAATTACGATTGGTTTTTGATTTGACTTACATTTTTTAATTTTCTCCCTTTAATTAATAAGTTTAATTTAGTACTTGATATTTGATAATCTAATTATAATTAAGTTTCAATTTTTTATTTTAAGCTACAGGTCAACCTGTAAAATATATGACAATTGAACTATTTTATTTTATTTTTGATTCCGTTGTTATTGCTAATAAAATATTTATTAATTGTTAAAAGGAATATGTCATTTTTATTCACCATTAGAGAACAACAAGTTACCCATTCCCCAAAAGACGTTTGCTGTGGCAGTAGATTAGTTAATCAGTTAATTACTTTGGTCGAGAACCAGCCGCACACAATATACAATATTATATACTTCTCTCCCAAACAGACTCCCTCCACCCAGGGCCGGACCCTAGGCACTTGATATTTGCGATCCCCCCATCCCGAAAATCTACAACAAAAAAAAAAGGAATCTCCAATTCAACAACCCCAAAAGAAAAAAGGAAAAAAAAATACGACGGGGCCCCTCGGCTGGCTGGGGCCCCTAGGGCCAGGCCTTCTAGGCCTAGGCGGAAATCCGGCCCTGCCTCCACCAACACAATCAGGTAGCATCGATCGTTAATAGCTAGTACAAACTACTCACTTATTTAGAACACAGTTCCATTCTACAAGTACATACCACAAAGCATATTAGTCATCCTCACATAAGTTGTACTGGGACCGTCCCATCCCCCATTCAGACAAAACCATACATCACAACAGATCTGACATCACACTTGTTCATAAGGTCAACAAACAGACCTATCTCATTGATATCGCAGTGCCTATCAGCAAGAACATGCAGAAAAATCATGAAGACAAGATCAGTAAGTACACTGACATAGCACAAGAGCTCCAGAAGCAGTGGAGGCAGGACCGAGTACGTGTTGCACCCATTGTCCTGTCCACCACTGGTCTGGTGCCTCCCACATTGCACCACAGCCTCAGCACACTAGGACTTCACAAAAACACTTACGGACAACTTCAAAAGGTTGTGGTACTCAACACAACACGCATGGTTAGGAAATTTATGGACGCAACCACACATCCCTAAGCATTCTTCCACACTTCTTTACATGGCAATATGTGCTTTGGTCCTTGACCTGCCATTTTGTCTTTGCTGGGGAAACCCAAGAATTGAGACATTTACATAATAATAATAATAATAATAAGTAAGCTGTGAAGGCCTGGGATAAAAGCTTCCAAATAAAAAAAAACCGAAATTTTCTTCTGATATTTTTGTTTCCATCTATAGCAGTAGTTCTCAACCGGGGTCCATGTAATATTCTTCGGGGTCCACAGGGATCTCATTGAATCACACTTATTTGAAAATGGTTTATTATGAATTATTTACCAGTGTGCATAAGTGCTCCGTAGAATTTAATTGTAGAATTATTTATTTGCATTAAATTAGTGTTCATTCAAAATAAAGCAGGGCCGGCGTTAAGGGGTGGCGAACGGGGCAGTCGCCCCAGGCCCCGCATCTGGTTAGAAGAGAGGAAATAATAGGATTGTGGTTTTTTTTTTTTGGTTGTTAAAAATAAGATTTTCCGGTTTTTTTTTTTTTTTTTGGTTGTCCAGGGCCCTGCACCCTCCTAGTGCCGGCTCTGAATAAAGCATAATCATTTACTATTTTGCTGATTATTAATATAATCCCTTTACTTTTTCTTTTATCAAATAGCTATGAGGGGGTCCACCAAAAAAAAAAGAAGGGAAAAGTGGTCCATGGGTAAAAAAAGGTTGAGAAACCCTGATCTATAGTGTTGTTCTAAAGTGGATTATTTGACCAACTTTGCTAAGTAAACACATATGAAATTGCAACATTTATTTCATACTCTGCAATCCTAGTACTATTTTTACAGACGGATCCATCTCTCTCCAACTTTCACTAGAGAGGTGGGGACGGAAGGCTGGTTCTGCTAATGAAAAGTATCAAAGAAAAGAATTGAACATTCTGTTTCTGAAAATATGGACCAAGCATTATTCTACTGGAAATAACACTTTAGTTGCTAATGAAAAACAAATAGGCCACGAGTTTTAAAATTTCTAACACTTGTCATTGAAGGCTGAGAGATCCGATTACAGTGGACAACTTAACACCACGACAGACAGTAGTTACATCAGTTACTGAAACTGAAATGTCGAGACTTTATCATATACATGGGAATAAGGTTAACTTTAAAAAAAAATATTTCTACAGTAGATTTTCAAATCGAGAGAAAATCGCTTTCTCCTTACAATTCCGCAGGCATATTTTCAGCTGATATTCTTAAATAAATACTACTGCTAGCAAAACTCCGAATGGCAGTCCCAAATTATGAAAACCTCCGAACGCGGTCCCAACGTTGTTATTAATGAAACATTGTGATTTGTTGCTTAAAAAGCACTTTAAATGTGCCATGCATGGCCCCCACAAAGGGGGGGGGGTCAGTTGGTCTCACAGCACCTGCCCACCCCTACTGTAGAAGTATGAAATTATCGTGTGGTATTTTCGCGAAACTTTTGGCTAAGAATTTATGATTTTTTTCATAACATGGGGGAAGGGGGTGGGGAAAGGCCCGGTATTTCATTTGGTACCTGGGCCCGGAATTTGATGTGGGGGAGACTTGGTGCCATGGCTGGTAGATCGCAAGCACCAAGAGTAATAACGCTTTAGTCATAAGTCGCACATATTCGGACAATACTTAAATAAGTTGAGCGAAAACTACAGTGCAACTTGGATAATTCGAAGCTGAAGGGACTACTACAAAACTTCGAATTATCCAAGACTTCGAATTAAACAAGTTACATCTTTTAACTTTAATTTCAGATCCACTGAATGCTTGAAAAGATTATTCTGTCAATAAGTAAATATTTATTCAGAAAGATCATACTATGAAAGACTTAAACACTATACGTATATAAACAAAATAAGATTTATATTACTTAAGCTACAGTACATATTACATTCAATACAGAAAATTATAATTTTTCAAAAAATTGTGCAATGTCTGATTTTTTTGTAGAATTCAGTCGCTTAAGGTTAGCAAAATAATCAAGCATGTTTAGTGAACGGAAAACAGCTTCACTACGTTGGTTTGTCCTTCAATGTACCGACGAAATTCGGCGGTATCCCATACTCATTGGCATTTCTTCTTCACCCCTATTCCACCTCGCGAATGACGGCGACCTTTTCAGCAAACGTTAAATTCTTGTACACGCGTGGCTTACTGAAAGACATGGTGACACTGACAGCAGGAAGCTCGAATGGCGTCTGAAGCGTCACGTGTGGAACGGTGGCGGGAAAGGGATTTCAGTTGTTACGTGTCGAATTTCTTAACGATGAAACGCCGAAAAGTCGTTATGGTTCGAAATTTTTTATAAAAAACTTCGAATTAAGGAAGTTGAACTTCGAATTATCCACGATTTTTTAACATTGATTTAATAAGAAATTCAAGGGACTAAGAGAAATCTTCGAATTAACCACGATTTCGAATTAAAGACGTTCGAATTATCCAAGTTGCACTGTATATGATTTCATATGTAATAACTCTGGCTATGTGTTATCCTTCACAGTCATACTGTTATCTGTAAAAAAGGTTTTTATAATTTGGGACCGCCGTTCGGAGTTTTGCTCTACTTTTACTCTCATAACATTAAAAAAATATATTTTTTAATGCAAACGAATTTTCGAAAGCATATTCCTTGCTTTCTTCTTCAAGTTTGTTTGATAACAATGTGTTGTCAGGTGAACTTACATTGCTTATAGCCTACATAGTTATCAACAATCACAATACTGCAATAACATCTACATTCTTACATTATTACAATAATTGATAATTTACAATTCATTGAATTCATGAATTATTACAGATTTTTTGTTTCCTTTGAAGCATTTTTTTACCATTTCATTAGCTAAATTTACAAATATACTCTCTACTTCTTAAAGAGATTAGCATTTCCTGATGATCCAAAGGGAACTCAACCTCTGGAAATTGATATATTTCTGAAACAAAACGAAGACGTCTACCAAAGAATAATATTATTATTATTCCATGATGCTATAACAGATTCCCTAAACACGGCCTCCATCATATTTCTCTTTCTGGCTACCGGTACATACTTTTGCTTTGAAATTGCCACAAAGAACGCTTTCATAGGATCTTTAGAATATAAAAACATGTTCATTGTCTGTTCAGACATTATTTAATAAAACATTAAAAAAATGAGCATTCAAAAAAGCAACAGATATTTCGGTGGTTAAAAGCTAGATTGAAAACTATTAAATCCTTGAAATTTCCCGCCATTTTCAAACAAAGTTGAAAAGCTCCTTGTTTTCCTTCGCGCTTGCTTCCAGACGCCAATAAATCGTCATTTTACACTATTCAGTTATTTTAATGTTAGTGGATAGCATGGAAAATAGATCTTGATAGTTTGTCAAACCCTACTTTCAACTCGACCATTTAAACTCTCGAAAGATGATGATTTTGTTTTAAATCACACAAACTAATGTAGGCCTACAGCAAAGTTCGAATAACTTAAAATGAAAGGAAATTTAACGTGCCCGATGATTCAAAGAATTGAACTTAAAACTTACTTTCTTAAAGTTTCTTCCTTGCTATTTTTTAGGACAAATATTTATTTTCAAATTCTAGCATCTGTTGAATACAAACAGTACAAATGTTGAATTTTCTGATTAAAATCAATAAACGGCTAAGATTTAATTCGGTCTCTGTGATTGGTTGATGGAACTCGTAGCGTTATGGTGACAGTTAAGTCAGTGACGTGGGAGGGAGGGGAGGTGTTGTTGGTAAGAGTTATAATCAAAGAGATACAATTGCAAACCTTCCTCCCTCCCTCATTTCCGAAAATGGAAAATCCAGAAATTTGGACCTGTATTTAAATGCATTTATTTAATTAGGCTACTTAAGTTATCGATAGGATTAACTTTAATCATATCAAGGCGTGCGCCAAGTAATGGATTAGCTAAAAAAAGAGTATTAAAAAAATTCATTGTTTAAAACCCGCGGAATTGGGTGGCGCCGCAACCACGAATAAGCGAATTCCGCGGATAATCCGAAAAAGGACGAAAATCAACACCAAAATGCTTTATTTACATTACATTAATGGCAATACATACAGTTACAGCACATACATTATAAATAATTATTTTATTTTAAATTATTTATTTATTTTTAAATTTTATTATTATGGGAAGGCTCTACCCGTAATTTAGTGTAATCTGCCGGCCTAAGCTCAGTCCATTAGGCCGTTCTTTAAATTGTTTGTCTATAATTGTCTTCACTTTACTTTGTTAGCCTCTTTTATTGTTTACCTTATTCTAGATTTAATTTTTTTTTAATTCCGTAAAAAAAAAAAGGAAACAGGAGAGGTCCGCGGATAATCGGGAGTTTACTGTAATTTATAATGTATTTTAAATCGATTCTCTGTGCTGTGCTTAATAAACTATTGATTAAATTGAGAAAACATTTATAAATATTATGATGAAACAATATTTACAGTTAACTTACTGATTGGAATAATATTTATTTCTTTTTTTAGGCGTCTAGTAAATTGCCCATAGCCGATGTGCCAGCCCAGAACGCATAAAAATATTGAACCATTGTGAAGTATTTTTATCATAAGTGCCGATCCCATTGTCATCCCACTTTAAACTTTTTATGGTGTATTGGTTAGATTACAATAAAAAATATATTTAATTTTCAAAATTTTCAAAAAACCCTATCTCAAAAATTTTTCAAAAACAAATTTTTAAGTTTATCAAAAAAAAAAATTTTCACCAATATGTTTCAAGTTTGGTATCAAATTAAAGCTCATTAAATCCTCTTTAAAATGAGCCATTGAACAACCTTCTAGGGCTTATAGAACTTGAATTAGAGCACATTTTAGCTTTGCGCGTACGTAAAAAAAAGTGAAATTTTCCGACTTTGAAATACATATAGCTAAAAACCTATAAGAGATAGAATTTTTTTAAAATTATTTTTTAATTCAGGGCACTAAAGACTACAAATAAACCAAGTTTCATCAAAATCTGAGATGGTCGGGTTGCAAATTGCTATTTTTTGGTTGATTTGATATGGAATGACCCTAAAATTTAAATTTCATTTTCCGTTACGTTTAAAGTTATAACAAAATAATTAGGCAAGAAATAAGACAAGGTATTATTTATTTGTTTATTATATATAATTTACTTAAAATACAAATATATAACAGTAAAGAAAAACTTAACGTGCTGTGAAATTTGTTTAAGGAATATAAGAAAAGAAAAGGAGAAACAGCACCTGAACAAAGAGGAAATTGCCTTGCTGATTTTAGATTTCGGGAAGGAGTTGGGAACGGCCGTTTCGTCCTTCTTCGGACTCATCAGCCCGACCCTCCCGAGTTGGGAGTGGCTTCCACTAACTAGGTCTTGCCTTTCTGATTT
>JAFIDM010014012.1:5952151-5963078 GCA_023159025.1 Thereuonema tuberculata
TTGGTCACAAAATTGGAAAAACGTAAAGTCTTATGACAATGACAGACAGAATAACGCTTTTATATAGACTAATATAATATCAGATATGAACAGAAGGGAAACTAATGGGTCAAGTAAAGCCGAGATACAGAGATAATAAAACATCAGTTTACATAACGAATTAATTGTTTCCAAAATGAAAACAATTTTTCTTTTTCAGTTCTTACTTTATAATGAAATACGTTCATCTTAGTGACACCTGTTTAGGTCGATCCAACAGCAAACGACAAAATTTATTGTTTAAGTTTATCAAATGGTGTTCTGAAGAATATTTTTATATTAGTGGCACAATCATAATTTATTATTATTTTCAAGTTATTCTATTATTGTTCACTAATAATATTGTGTTATCTGAATCTGAATATTCTGTTATTTCGTTTGAGTTTGACTCAGATAAAAAAAAGAAAAAGGGTGGGGGATTGATTCTGTTCAAAAAACTGAAAATTTAAATCTGAAAATAGTTAAAAATAGGCCTACCAATATTTTAGTAATTTCATTTAATTGAAACTAATTAGTAATAGAATTTAGGTACAATTCTCAAATAAGTTTTGTGTAAAGTCAGAACACAAGATTTAAATTGATAATGAAAAACAGAATGATAAAAAGCAGTTCCTTCGGAGGGTATCAATAATCCCTGCTCAAGTCACCTCTCAGCCACATGTCATCAATCAAAAATCAATTCCTTACTTTAAATTTCTAATTAGGATTTTTCAGTTCTTTGAAATTTTACATGATACTTGTTTATCATAAATTTTCCCTTTAGGAAGTGAACTGAAAATAAAAAAAAAACCTAAGGTCTTCCGAAATATCAATAATGTGAGGTTTTTAGATCGCTTGGGTGGAATTAATGATTTCATGAAAACAGTAAATCAAAATTTATACTTCATTAGTTCATTTTTTTTCTCCTAAAAACAAACAAAACAGCAGCTGACATAAAGACGTAGTCTAGGCTTCCTGTTCTCATCACTAAATTCTCTTCTGAATCTCATTTACGTTGGCAGGTCAATGATTCTCAAGGTCGTATTTTGGTTTTCACTTTCCGCTGACTTAGAACGAGGATCGCAATGAATGATTAATGATGAATTAATAGAATGAAGGATGGATATCCCTTCGTGGGATCTTCTTGGTCTCAGTGGTTTAATTTGAAATCTCTCAGTTGAGACAAAAAGACATTTCTTTGGATGTTATCAACAGAATTAAAAAAATTCACTTTTATTTGTCCTTTGAGAATATTGAAGGAAAAATAAAACGTCCAAGTCCTGTATTTAAAGGAGATAAATTCTGTTGTTTGGATATCGTGAAAATGATCTTTCTTTATTGATGACATCACTACATTCTTCTCATTTCATTGTATCTCACTTTTTTATTTTATTGCAGCACGAGTCTCTTTTTTTTTTTTTAACTCAAATGCTATTCAATCCAAATTCGAGTAATCATTTACTTGTCCTCCATTGAATATGCATCAAGAAAATAAATGTCCTTAAACAAAATGGCCAAAGAATTTTTTTTTAAATTACTGAAAATACCTCAATTATTTGATTTCTAATTTTAGAATATTTTTTTTAATACTCCTAATGAAAACAAAATCTTTAATAGTTTATTATTACAATGAAATTATCAAAAGCGAATGTCTACAATAAAACAAGTAAACTTGTCTTTAAATGCATTCGTGAATATTTTAAGCTCTTAAAAATAAAAAAAAAAAAAAACTATAAAAACTTCATTCATTTCATTTTCTTTTCCTGAGATATAAAATTAGAATATTACCAAACCTTGTCCTATATTCTCTACATGTGTCTTTTTAAAAATCCAACAATTAAGCAATCGAATTAAAAAAAAAATGGTTAAGGATCAAATCATAAATAATTTAAAGAACAACGCTCTAATCAATATCAAACTTTATTTTTAACAATAACAATGGGTGAGACATTTTTTTTTTTTTTTATTTTTAACAGTTACATATTTGTCCAATCTTGATAACATTTGGACTTTTTAATGTGACTACGATTCAAGGACCCTCCCAAGAGATGGTACAAATTTTTAAGTAATTTAAAAAAAGATACTAGTTTTCATCAAATTTTTCATTTGAGAGTTTTAATATTATTATGTACTTGGATTTAACGTATCTGATTAAATCTTGGTTTTCATAAACTTATCTTGGAGGTCAATCTAAAATTTAGGAAAAAAAATATATCCTTAAGTAATGAATATATCCATTAAATGTTTAAGAGTTTAATCTTTTACTGCGTGGTTCTCATTAAATTGGATGATTCTATAGGTTCCCAAACTTATTTGGCCTTCCGCCCCCTTTCAGAAAAAAAATTACTCAGCGATACAGTGACAAATTGGCGTTCTTTTATATATTAGCTACATTTCTACCTACGTTCTACAATATAGTAAAGGAAGATGTTGTAAATAAGACACCTGGAAGCTTGAAATTATAAAATTATTTATTAAAATCAACCATAATAATATTCGAATTACACACAGAAAATTAAGATAATGAAGGATAATATTAAAATAAAAATTATGAATAACATATAATTAAATGTTATTGGTTAACAGTTTTTTTTAAGTTTCATTCCTCCGTTTTCGTTAATATTGTAATAAAAAAATGTGACAAATATATTGACTGTACACTTCAAATAATATTGTACAGACATAAGCCTGTTACGATTTTATTATTTGTAAGCAACAGAAGACACAGATACGTACGGTAAATATGTAAGAAAATGTATAAAAAATACTCACTTGGAAATTGCTGTTTTATTGATGTGATTCATGATCCGTAAAGATCGAAGGCATCGAATATGAATTAAGATTTTTAATTACTTATTGCATTTGCTCGATCGTTAACTGCTTGTCAAACAATTCAGAAACAATCTAAATTAGATTTCAAACATGTCGCTTATTTGTAGTAATCTATCTTATTCTAAACAAATCATTACATGCACATATTCCTGCCAATGCATTCTGGATTTCTCGACAAATGCGCTACACGCTCACCTGCCAACACTTGCTTATTAAGACCTGTCGGTGGACTTGACCACTGATCGGTTATTACACGCATTTTGTTTATTTGGAAAATAAAGTAATCACTACAACTTTAAGTCTTAAGTTACACAACATGTGAAACATGTTAAGTTTTTCAAAATTTTCTTATCTTCTCTTTCTTTATGCTTCCATGGCCTCCTTATTTTTATTCAGCACCGGTCCCTACTAGATCGCAGCTCAGATCCTACACCACTGCACCCTTGGGCTCAAGTGCTGTAGACTGTATTTATGTACAATGTAGAGATATCATTAGATTTTGGTTCATCTATGTTACTATTCAGTGTTCAGAGCCAAAACTTTCTGGCCAATAAAACATGTCATGTTCTTAAGCTGTTTAGTATGGAGAAAGTACTGTAATGTATTTTTTATTTTCCTTATCTCCAATATTACTCGTAGGATAACTGAAAAAGTTAAAGAGAAACAAAAATAAAATTCTGTGGATTGTTCAGTTACAATGAAAAAACATGGAGGAAAAGATTTCTATTTTCAAAAGAAATTTTTGAAAATGCTGTTTTTATAATTATCTTAAATAATGTTCTATTTTTGAGATTAATGAAATTTCTAGAATGAATTTTGTTTAAGTATTAATTAGATGAAAGTGATTTTTTTTTTTTTTTTTTTTAACTTTTATATATTTTGATTTCTTAAATAATTCATTTCAGATATATCTTAAGGAGAAAATTCCAAAAACAGAAATTACATTAAATTGAGATATCTTTCAGAAACAACAGAGTTAATTTATTTTCCTACAATTTTCCTTTTCTTTTCTTTCTTTTTCTACCCTTTTCTAAATTTCAATGATTCCCAGAAATGATGTACCTGAAATGAATGTAAAAAGAAGAATATATAAAAGTTAAACAATTTTTACTTTTATATTATTAATACTTAAAAATAAAATTTCAGTCTAGGAATTTCATTAAAAGTAGAACATTATTTAAAATGATTTTAAAAACAGCCTTTTCAAACATTTTCTTCGAAAACAAAAACCTTTGTTAAGATTCTATTTTATTTATTTTTAATTAACTAAAAAAAAAAACCTCTTCAGTTAACCTGTATCGTAGATGACAAAATTAAATAGGAAGTAAATGGATTTCGTTATTTAATGAATTCTTTTGGCAAACGGAACTTTCAACATAAATAAAATCAATTTCTAAGTTTTCTTTGAATTTCACTGTTGCTCTGTATTTTTAAACGGCAGACTAACCAAAAACAATGAATTTTCTATCATTTTTTATTATACATAATTTTACAATTTTTAATAATTAATGTAATAAGTAAAAACTTGTTATAAAAATTGATAATGAATGTATATTTATTACTATTATATTTATTGATAATAATAAAGTTATTTAAAATTTTTTTAGCTATAGCAATCTCTTCTCTATAAATGTTTTTATTACTATCAAAGCTAAAAAAAAAATATTAAATTCTGCATAGTAAATTTTATGAGGAATTTTGTTATCTAATAACACCTAACATTATCGACCTATTTTCTTCAAATAATTTAATTTTTGTAAGATAAGATGAAATCTCTCGAATACGATCTCAGTATAGCTCACAATAGTAAAACAAAAATTAATTACATTTTAATTGTAATGGCTATTTGAAGATTCTGTTGTAATAAAGATTTAACGGAATATATCCCTCTAGGGTCTATAGTAATAAAAAAATAAAGATTTATTTATAAATTAATATTCAATAAATCTTAAATTACCTCAGAATAAATCTCGTTTATTTGCATTTTTGATAATGGCATTATTTATTTATTTATTTATTTATTTATTTTGTTCATCATTTTACAGTAAAACCCCGCTAATCCGGCACGTTCGGGACTTCGGCAGTGCCGGATTACCGAAAATGCCGGATTACTGAGCGCCGTCTAAAAATAGCCGTTATTGCGAGGATAGCGGAAATACCGCTAAAATAGAGAGTCAAAAGGCCTATTAATAGGTATCAGGCCATTTTTCCGTGTTCTATTGTGATTTCTCTGATTTCGGTAGTGCTGGAAAATGTTAAAAACAAAACAACAAAATATATTTTTATGTAGCATTACATTTTAATACAGTACAGTGTAGTTACTTTATTTCGTATATTAAGTAATATACTACAGTACTAAGACATTATATATTAAGTTAAGTATATACATTCCGCGCCCGGAAGGATTATTCAGTGTAAAAAAAACCTTTAGACCGATGCCGGATTATTAAATGTGCTGGATTATCGGATGCCGGATTAGCGGGGTTTAACTGTATTATGATAATAACAAGAATTTGACAAAACTGCTTAAAAAAAAAGTCCAGTTTAAGAAACGGATTTGTTTAAGTTTCGCTTTCACTTGAAATAAAGCGCTAGAACTCTTGATCCTTATTTATTTATTTATTTTTATTAATCGATTGTACAAATACGGTTCCATTAGGGAAGTTATTTTCTTTGTCAACATAAAAGTATGTAACAAATTTAAAATTTAACTAAAGATAAAACATTAATTTTTGACCAGGTGACTAAGGAGTGACATTTCTTAAAGAATACGATGAGATAATGAAACTAATATTAAGTTATGATGAAGAAAATCAACATATCGTAATTAACAATAGTAAACATGTAATAGTGAAAATAAGTTAAGCATGTCATAAAGGCAGTTAAAAGAAGATAAAATATTTTTGTTAATGATGTGGAGGATACACAATATACACTACAGGTTATTCACTACTTGTATGCATATCTCTCTACAGTTGAGATGATTGGTATACCGAGGGAGGAATTGGTTAAACTCCCTCCCCATTTCATCCGAAAACGGAAGAAATCTAGGATTCTGGACCCGATTTTAGCGGCCCCTAGGTTACACTCTGTAGTGGCCAAACGGATAGAGATATTAGAATGAAACCTTCGCCATTGTCTTCAGCAACAAAAAGTAGGTGACCACGTCCATAAAATCAGACCTCTAGGACCACTCCCTGACCGGAAGTTGGGGGGTCAAAGGTGGTCGCTTCCGATAAAATTTTGTTTATAAAATTGTGCATATTATGGGGCCGCTTTGCTTTTGACACTGTTTAAAAGCATTAATTATCTTGTTTTCGTTGGAAAGTTCACAGGTTTGATTTCATTAATTATTATTTTATTATAATGAGACCATTTTTGTATATTTGAAATATTATTTTGAAGTTTGTGTTTATTTACAATATTCTTATCTATTGTATAAATGAGAATATCATCCGCTTAGATATGAATATTACATGCTTTTATGACGTTCAATAAGTCATTTATGTAAAGTATAAAGAAAAGAGGGCTTAAATTTGAACCTTGAAGAATATCCCTTTTAATTTTTTTTTTTAATTTTTACTTTAATATTATTGATTGATATGTAAATTTTATTTTTGATACAATCTTTTGAAATGGCCATTAGTATATCCTTAATCCCCATATTTTCTAATTTAAGTAATAAATGAAATGGCCATTAACATATCCTTAATCCCCATATTTTTTAATTTATTAAGTAATATATTGTAATTTAATGTTACAAAAGCTTTACTGAGATCAATGAGTAAAAGTAGGATGTAATTGCGATTCTTTAAATTATTAATGTTATTGCTAAAATTCTCAAGGAATTTGGTTATCCTTTTTATCTTCTGGCTCATTGTATGCTGTATTTAGAGACAAAAAATTATTACTTTTCAATGATATGTAGCTTTCTGTTATTTTGTTTATAATTGGTTGGATTTTAATGATCTGTAATTTTCTGCATTATTGTGTTTCTTACGAATATAAGGACGAAACGGCCGTTCCCGATTCCCTACGATGATCAACTCAAAGGCGTGAAGGTTTATTTATGTGCAGTATTTGGTTTCTATTTCTTATTCATTTTCTGCATATTAAATTTCTTTTCCATGTTTTATCGAATTCTTCTTTGCTTTTTGTTTTCCTTTTTGCGTGTAGTCTGTTCTAATTATTTAGAGTTGAAATAATAAGTTTGAAGGGTTATTTTTGTTGTTTCCTAAGTAACTTATCTTTTTCTTGATATTATTTAAAAGATCTTGAATTATTTGTCTCTTTTCTTCGCGGTCGGAATTTCCGTTGCTTTCTTTATATCTATTTTTTTCCCCTCTGTACTTCGTGTAAAATATTAATAATTAACAATAATAACTGTAGTAAAAAGTATTTTTCTTCCTTCATGAAATATTTGTATGTATTATATAGGTACAAATCGAAAAGTTCCTAAGAGAAGTTGAAGCTCACATTTCATAAATATTTGGTTGCTTATTTTCCATTATTTTTAAAAGCCATCGAAAATAATAGAAAGGAATATTTCTCCGTGTAAATGTAAATTGAATATCTGCCGAATATAAACAAAATCTTCAAATTAGTCAAAATTAATTAAATTTGCAAACATTTGGCTTAAGTTCCCCGAATGCAACAACAGCAACGAAGCCCTCAAGGAATTTATCTTATTCTAAAAGAAGTAGTGTAAATTGAACTGGCGCAAATTGTTTATCGAGCTAAATAATGAAAACTTATTCCTAGGATATTATTTAATTCAAATCTGTGCAACATTCATATATAGAAGAGACTGCTTAAAGAAAAAGGAAAAAGGTCTTCTTTCAATTTCCGTTTTTATTTAAAAAAATCAAAACGATTTTAATAATTTTTATATCCTATATATATATGATTTAAGGATTAATTCGGTTCTAAAATATACAAATATACAGTTGTAATCGTTTATCTTTAGTATACTAAATATACAGCTTCGATTGGATAAAATATTAAAAGGGAAATTCACCCTACTAATTTTGGAGATTAACAATAGATTTAGACAATTGTCAAAATTATCAAGTTAATGAATGTATTTGATAATTCCATGTTAATGCTAAGATAAAAATGTGATAATATAACTTGCTTTAAAAGTTATTGAGGCTGCTCATTTTTTTTAACAAATTCCTCTGATGATCATCGGAAGTGCCTCAAAAGAAAAAATGAACACTATATTGGACACAAAAAATAATCTTTATTTATAAAAAAAAACTCACTATATACTCTATTTGGACAATATCTTTTCAGAGCTTAATCATTTACTTGTTACTAATCCAGATGTCTTCTTTAAATCACTTCTTATTATAATTAATCATTTACTCCTTATTTAACTGAATTTTCATTAAATAAATAAATATTGCTGACATTCCTGTTGCACAATTGACATTACTGTGAATTAGCAGTCGATATGGTCGTTCAAGAAATCTTGAACGATGAACTCAAGTAAATGGCGATCTTCGGTTTCAAATAGGCTTACTTTAGCACCCAGGGCTTTACTGGAGGGGATCTCTTGATTCCCTGGGCTTTCACGGTGACTGCTGTGGGTAAATTTAACAAACAAACAAAAAAAAAAAAAACACTCGCAGTGATTACTCAAAGAATAATCTCAGACAAAGTCAGACTCCGGTGACGATCCAGACCGAGGATGACTTCAATGTAAAAACTGAAGACCATATTAAATGGAAGACCAAGACAATGCAAGAAAAGAACAACACAAATCATCAAATATTTAATGCTCACATGATTTTTCATCATCAAACTTAAAACTGATAAATCTAAATATAGACTAGACAAGAATACTTCAAACAAATTTATCCCGAGATGATTAATATTACAGAATAACGATTGTCCGCAAGAACGAAAGGTTCCAAAACGGTAGTTTTTCCTATATCAGTCAAATCAACTTTCAACAGGAAAAGAGGAAGATATAAGTCCGTAGCTTCGAAGGTTCAATCTCAGATGAAAGTGGACCTACGAAGAGATATAGGAAAGCTAATGTCTTTTGGAAAGTTAACATCTAAAGGGAATAAGAACTAAACAGCTTCTTCAAACCAAATTAATTTGTACACGTTTCTAGACCATCAAAATAGGAGCTCAACAATGAGATACCTGGAAGACAACATCTTAGACACGATCAATGCAAAAATTGAAAATGTTAAGAATCGAAAGATAGAAATACATCGCATCTAGAAATAGAAACAAACAAAATAACTTAATTTCAGAAGGAAGTAAATGTAAGAAATTTCCATAAATCCTAAACAAATCCAAGAATAAAGTGAGAATAAAGAATTACCAAATCAAACCGAAAATGAAAAACTTTTTAAGTAGCAATTTCATCAGAGCCGACAATAAAATGGATCAAACATGTGCCACAAAAATAACTCATGATGGTATAACATACTGTCGATAACCTAAAGCTGGAAATCGCCAAGTTATACAAAAACTTTCTAGTAGAAAAGATCTTCAAGCTCCTACTTTCTTCTAGCAAGATTCTTTTAGATATTATTCGAAATCAGATACAATGTCTGATTTCTTTATCAGTAAGGTAAAAACCTACCTGGTTTCCAACGGCACCAAATGATCTCATTAAATATCGCCCCAAAATATGTCTTTCGACAATGTATAAAATACTTGCAGCACATATAAGCAGAACATCTGCAGACATCTCATTTATAATAAGAATCTTTTTCTTCTCTTCAGTTAAGAACCCAGAAGATGTAAGAAGCAATTTACCATAGATGTAACCGTTTTGAACAAACCAAACGAAATTTAAGAAATTTACAATACATAGATTACAAGATGGAATTTGCTAGTGCAGAGCTTCTCAACCAGAAGTGCCTTGAGGATGCCGTTGGTGTGTCGCGGGAAAATTCTTAGAATGCATTTTGTAATCAAAATTTAACTTCACACTAGTTCAAATGTTCTTATCTAGAATAAATCCAGGCCTCAAATGAACTGACCTAACAAAAACAGAATTAAATTCTGTTTCGTTCAAACAATTACAGATAATATAGTATTAATTCGAATTGAAATCGGTTTAAAAAATGTAATTCAGGATATAATGAATATAAGAATCTATTTTAAGTAGTTAAAGATTCTTTAACTATTTAAAATAGATTCTTATATTCATTTTTCAAAGAATTCTATTACAGCAATAAAAGCAATGAAAAAGTTTGGTGTGCCGCGAGATTTCAAAAGTGCGCCGCGAAGCCAAAAAGATTGAGAAGCACTGTGCTAGTGTACCACAACTTTGGTTAATATATCTTGGAGACGTATGGTAACCAATCATTGATTTATGAAAAATATTAATGCAATTCTTTATCAGATTAAGGTTAATCACAGACAGATGAATAACAAAACATAAAAGAGATTTTTCCAAGATGATTGTTTGCGCCGCCATCAATTATCTCAGCAATCTCCTGAAGAGATCTTTAGTTTTCGGAATAATGAAAAGCAAGAGCACTGAGTACAAACTTCTGCTGTACATGGATGCTTTTAAAATATATGTCTCGAAGGTTGACGATCTTGAAAATCACGTCAACCTTCTCAAGTGTCATTTGCGAATTTGGACCTTGAGAAGTACAGGAGACCTCGTAGTATTGGGGAAAGATGAAAAGAAAAAGACGAAAATCAAAGAAACGACTTAAGTGATTCAGAGATCTGCATATGAGCTGTACAAATAACGAGGAATGATGCAATCTTGAATAGTTGAAAATGGAATGAAGCTCAAACTTCAAAAAGAATTTAAAAACAGACTTAACTTGCGCCTAAAATCCTAATTTAATGAAAGAATTTTAATTAAGGCTATCATACATTTTTAATAAATGTATATATATATATATCATCATTCATCATCATCATCATTATATATTATTTCTCAAAGGGTTTTTTTTGTCGGAACGCTATATTTCCTTTACTACTTCATCAAAATCAATGATTGAGGCATCATTTTGAAGATTACGTTTCCCGCTAATGACGAAAAATAAACAAATTGTTTAAAATTAATGTTTTCGTTAAAAAACTTTATTTA
>JAFIDM010014012.1:5968078-5979449 GCA_023159025.1 Thereuonema tuberculata
AGTTATTACATGAATTTAAATGTGATTCAATGTTTTTAAAATTGTTTAAATAAATTTAGTTTATTTAAAAGTTTATAGAAGAACTAATTTAATATCTATATTTAAATGTTCGGATTTCTCGGATTCTTGTTTCCTCTTTCTCAGATTTTATAAGCATTAACTGACCCATCCATAGTATTTTATTTTTATTTCACCATTCTTGTACTTCAGAGTCGACAATCTTTTTGTAAAAAGAACCATTTTTTTTTATTATTTTCAATGAAATGTCAAGCATCGACAGCAGCAGATCCTTCCCGCACTGCCATCGTAACCACCACCACCCCAAAACAGAAGACATCGGCTGAAATCCGCCATCAAAACAAAAACGAAACATTTTGTAAAAAGTAAGAACGGGAAGAAATCTAAATTTTTGATGTAAAAATTTTAGAAAATAAATAAAAATAATGTAAATTTAAATTAAGCAATGACATGTCGTCAGTTTTAGTATTGTTTGTCATTGGTTTATTCCTTTCAATTCATGCAGTCTAATGATTTTTTTTTCTTCTTTGTAATTTCAATTTAAGATAAAAAATATTTTTAGTTTCAGTTTATAAAAATAAATGAATCACAAAAAAACTATTTTTTTAAGATTTAAATTCAATTAAAGAGTTAAGTAAACAAATGTATTTGTTTTGCCAGGATAAATTAATTAGAAGAGAAGAAGAAAATGTGAAAATTGAAGATTTATTTTCTTTCTCTGTTTAATTCCTGTTAAATAATAAAATAACAGTTATACAAAAACGGAAAAAACAAAAATCCAAATGTCACTGTTTATATGAAACACTAATTCCTTCTTAATTTTAATTATGGTATAATTAAATTCTGTATTATGTTATTTCTTGCTGTGATCATTATATATTTAATGTTACAAATACCACGTTTGATATTATTTATGTAATATCAAATAATGATAGTTGGTAATTATTATCAATTTTTTATTATACTATAATTATACTTATAATATAACAATTTGTAACATAGCAAAAAAAAAAAAGCTTAAAAAAAGCCTGAAGAAATAATAGAGAATTCTGAAAATGCCTTGTAAGCTCCACTGATATCGAAGGGTGATTTTTATGAGATAACTTTTATAATTTTGGGAATTGACGTGAGGTTTTCTTTTTCTTTTGGTTGGAAGTTGGATAAGAACTTCACTCAGCCTCCTTTCTCCACCCCCCCCCCCATTATATAAAATCCTATTTACGTCCTGTTATGTTCCCTGTGCTTTCCATTGACTTCGTATTTTCCTGTTTTCAAAGTCACTAGACACCAAAATTTAAAAATTTAATTTATAATACTGATACGTAATATAGTATTGCGATTTGTCCTTCTAATACCAAATATAAGATTTAATTTAAAATACAATAAAAGAACTATAAAAATACCCTATAAATTAACACAAGCATTTCCATTCCACGTAACTAGTTTCGGGTGTCCTTTGGCGTCCGATAAAGAATGCCGAAAGGGCATCCGAAACTAGTCATGTGGTATGTAAATGCTTGTGTTAATTTATAGTGTGTTTTAATAGGGCTTTTATTATATTTTAAACTTACAAAGTAGTACATACGCTAAATTCTACTCATTGGTAAGATTTAATTACACTAACATTCAGGCCCTATGAGAGGGGGGTCCAGTAGGTACATTGGTCTGGGGCCCGAGAGCTACTGAGGGGCCCATCACTGAAGGACCATTTAAAAAGTGAACAAAAAAAAAATACATGCTGTTGTTAAATATACATATTTTAATTAACTAATATTACGTTCCGGTTTTTTTTCTCATTAACTGTAACTCTTAAAACACACTATTAACTAACTGTTCTGTATTTTTTAATCTGAGAATTTATTTAAATATTAAAACATCAATTAAAAACAATGATGCCCAATGCATTTCATTCACAGAGGAAATGCAATTATTTTATTATTAACTATTATTAGTTATGGTAAGTTAATTATAACAGTTAAAACTTTCAATGAATCAAACAGTTATGACACAAAAAATTGATGAATAAATACAACAGAAACTAGAGATCTCAGTTAAACTGTTTATAGTAGATCTAAAAGAAAAAAAGAAAGTTATCAAGTAAAAATATAAGTAAATAAAAAAGGTAACATAAACTATGTTGTTGAATTTTCATATTATATATGATATTATTTTTCGAATTTGGAATTAATGTTTATAGTTACAATGAATGTTTTGTTTGGGAACCTGGGCTTCTCTGCATAAAATTCAGATTTTTCGATGATAGGACGGAATCTTGAGAAGAAAAGAAAAAAACAACAATCTAATTTTCTTGTGCGAACAGCATCTTTATTTCGGTTGCTAGGAGCGACCGTTATGTTCTTGCCTCCCCGTGCCATATTGGACTTCTCCGAGAAGCATCGGCTATCGATCGTGGCTGGTGGCTCAGCGTCGCACAGCAGTTGGGTGCTTGTACGGTGGTCCCTTCTCTAGACGAAGATACCGGCCTTTGGAACACCACGATGCTCGACCAGCATCTGACACCATATTGTCATCGACTGACTCACTAGACCCACCGTCTCCGAACGACAAGAGGAGCTTTACCGAGAACCCTTCGAATTAAGCCTACCCATCGGTGCGTGACAAGGATACGTCGCGATTTTACCCACAGTCAGAGGCAACCCACCACCCTCGCTCGCTCTGGCTCTCCGACAAATTCACCGGTAAGTCTTCGTTAATTATACGCTTTGAATTATCAAGGGGAAAAAAATAGGAAAACATATATTAGCATGGTCGTATTAAGGAAACATGGTAAGATTTCTACAAATATTTTATTCTCAGAAAAGATATATAAAAAGATGGAGCAAAATAGGGCATTTTCCCCCTGTAATTCTGTAATTCCTTAGTTAAGATCCCCCCCCCCCCAAAAAAAAAAAGAAAGAAATCATGACGGTATTTGTTGATTATAAATATGTAATAGAATAGAAATTAGAAGAAGAATGAAGAAGATCATCAAAATTATATATTTTTTTACCCAGTGTAAATTGAACTCAAGTGATTTAAATAATCGAAATTGCAGATAACCAAACTTTTCTTTAAAATGATGACATAAGATAAAAGATTAATTTTGAATTATTATGAATATTAATAAGAATATTCCTAATCGAATATAAATTAAGATGCTTAATTTACTTTTGGAATCGAAAGTTTAATAGCATTTTTTTTTTTTGCTGAAATCCTTTTTCAAAAGAAGCTCAGAAGTTAAATTTTTATATCAGTGATTTGGATTAATTGAAAACTAGGTGATCTACTGCCTCTTCGATCTCACTTTTCTGGAGGGAAAAAAAAATGGTAAGATTTCCTTCGAGTCTCCTCTGCGGTATCATTATGTATCATATCAAGGCTTTTAGTTTTATTTATTTTATTTTATCTTTTTTTTTAAAAGAAGAACAGGATTTTTGATATCAAATTCCAAAAACATAAATCAGTTATTTGAAAGAATATTTGATTTACCATTAAGGTTTTATTTTCCATTCTCAAGGCCTTTCGTTGTGTCTACAATTTGAAAAATGAAATAATCCCTTTTTAATTAACTTTTGTTCTTCTTTGCTTACGAAGTTTCTTAAAACCCATCCTTAATCCCAATTCTGAACACTTGTAACATCTTCTATTCCTTTTTCTTCAAAAATCAGTTTTTGTCTTAAAAATCAGCGTAATAAGTGATTTTAAATTGTACTGGAAACCAATGACTTTAAGGTTTTTTTTTTTTTTTTTTTTTTTCAAATAATAAATATCAATGAGGATTAAGAAAAAAAATCCCTTCTACAAATTCTGAATTTATTATAGTTTAAAGGAGGAGACAAATAATATACAGAATTAATTTTCATTTTTGAAGTTTTTTACCTCCAAATAATGAGGAATACTTTTCCAGCCAAATCCAAATTGCCACAAAAAGTTACATCAGGTGTTTAATGCTAATAATTTTAGATATTTTGTTTTCCTGAAATTAGCGTCCTGATTAGCGTTTCTAATCTCTACTTTTAAGTGAATGGATCTTCTTTTGCTAAATTAATTTGAATAACTAATCTCGATAGAAGACTGTGGATAAATATTGGTCATCATTGTAGAGCCACTAATGCCTGCAGTGGAAGTTGTCCGTTAAGAAGTTACGGAAACAGGAAGTGCAGAAATTCCGTCCATTTGTCATTAATTTGGTTGTATGTTTTTTTTGTCCATAAACGTATTTCATTCAAAAGAAACAGAGATAAAGAAAAAAAAAAAGAAGTCAGTCAGTGTAATTTTGAAATCGATCAGAGCAAGTGGATCAAGGTCGCCTTTAAACATTTCGTGGATTGCGGTGAAAGTAATGGCGCTGCTAAACAATTACTATCAAACATTTTGAATCGTTGGACTGTGAACTTCCGTGACAGACCTTGTTAAAATTCATGACTTATTAACAAATGACTTAATCTCAACAGGTTAGGATTGAGAAATTAACAAAATATTAGAAGAAGAAAAACAGTGAGATTTATTAGGCCTTCTCTGCGGAGGAGGCATTGATATTTTATTGGCTGTGTTGCATTGGCTCTGTTCAATTTGACATACGATACGGAAGTGGAATCCCTGTTGCGAAATAGAGGTTTTATTACCAGGTTTCGCATTTAAGGATCAAATTTATAATCAAAAAGTTATGTTTAACAATAGGATTTTTTTAAAGAATACATTATAAAAAAAGATGATTGTAAATAGAAGATTGTTTATTACGGATGGAAAAGAGTTAATTCAAGTCCAAAGACTGATTATTTATTGGCTGGAATGGTATTTGCAAAGTAATAAAATATTCGCAGGTTATTTTTGTATATGGATACCATTCTTTTTTACTTCGCTAGATTAAATTGAAAACTAGTCACTTTATGATTCAAGGTGAGTCCGAATTTATTTAACAATTTGATATTTTCTCGAAAATAAATCTCAGTAATATTTAATGATTAAAATAATATATAAATATAAAATTACGAATTTTGGAAAAAAAATAATTTTTAGAAAAGATAAAAAACACAACACAAACCATTTGGAAGAAAAACTGGAATTTTTTTAAAACGAAATTATAATAATGCGAAGTATATTTGTGTATAATTAATACTGACTTTAATTAAAAGTTAATTATAGCCATGGTAACCGACGAAAACCAGCATTTTTTAAAAAAGTTATATTTGCTTTCATTATAGCACTAGATGGTGTCAAGGAATGGATCTGAAGTGAAAGATTATTCATTCTGTTACGAACCATCTATTTTTTTTAACCTACTTTCAAAAGGAAAATAGAAATCATTGTGTTTATCTGTCTACGTGTATTTGTGTTCTCCCATAAATAAGTTTTGAATTTTAAATCATTAACCTCTTTTGTCTGAAAGTAAACTGTTAGATTTAAAGGACTGTCGGCGAGATGAAATCGTAACATCCTATTACATGGTTACACATCATTTACTTGTTCATTCTCCTTATTTTAGTCTCCTACTAAATTTATGAACAAGGGAACGTATCTGTTTGAAATTTCCTTAAATCTTGAATTTTACATTTTTAAAATTTACAATTTTTATGTAATTCAAAAACTAAAATTAAAGAAATTGCGATCTTTCGAAGTTAGATTAAAAGAATTATTTCCAGCTTCTGAAAAACAATGAAATAAATGATTTTAATTGACGTAAGAAGGAGCGAATACAGATAATAGTGATAACAATGAGAACAAAAATCATCACTAAAAATTCAAGAAAAACTGATTTTATTTTTTAATTTATTTATTTATCTTTTGTTTTTTTTCTTTCGTTTTGTTTTTTTAAAGCGTTGTTGAAAAAATAAAGGTAATATCAAAACAAATTACATTCGTTTATTCCGAAGAAAGTATGCAGCAAGTTTGTGCAGGAATTTCTGTTTTTAGTTTTCGTTCCTGAAATGAAGTCTTATCACTTACAATCGTAATGTAGTTCCACATATTTGAAACAGATGTATTTCGACATCATCTGTTTAATTTCATTTGCGGTCAATGTCCAAGAATAGATGTTTATTTCCATGTTAACTCTTTAGGTTCAATGAATGTTTGTTTCACAGAAGCAGAAAAAAAAACAAAAAACTGAAGCTTCTACATTTAGGAATTCTAAATTTACAGTTTTGTTTTTTAAGATCCTTTTATTGTAAATATTTTTCAACATTTAAACAAAGTAAATCATAATAAACATAATATTTCCTGGCATAAGTTTTCTAACAAGCAAGAATCAAATTCATCAAATGTGGCAACAACTAACATCACCTGCCCTGTGCAATAATTATATGATTTACGATCCTCCAAACTTTTAAAACTTTGAAAATAATATTTTCGTATAACTAATTTACATCGTTTTCAATGAAATTGGAATGAAAAAGTTTCTCAGTGAATGGAGATAAGGAACTAAGTTGAATTCTCTTCTTTTCTCAATTACTAAACTAAAAAAAATTGTCGAAAAAAAAATCCCAAAAAGAAAACGAATAATAATTAAAAATCAGATTGTTGAACAGGTTCACATTTCTATTGTGATATCAGCTTTGATCATCGTTATTACTTTAATAATTTAAAATTAAATAAATTTCAAATGGAACAGAAATAGTAAAAAAAAAAAAAAAAAACTAGAAAAGATGTACAAATAAAATTTTAAGAATTCGTAGAAGTATCCACGCTCTTAAATGGAATTGGGATCTGAATAAAAAAAATGTAACTCACATCTAAGAAGTAGAGATGTGTTTTTTTAAGATCAATAAAAGGATGCACAAGATTAGAAAAAGAAAATGAAGAGAAATTCTTCAAATCTTTGCCTTAAATGAAAGAATTCAAGAAAATAATACACAATGAAAAAGAATTTGGAAGAAAACAGGATATTGAAATTAGTTTCCAATTATAAACCAGAAACGAGATGTTGAAAGACCTGGAGAAGATGCGAATATGACGCCGGAACAGATCGATAAGCCTTTAAGCCTCCGTAAGAAGAGGAATTAAGAAAAAAATCAAATCCAAATTTTATAAATCAATGATTATTTAAAAGTGATGGGAATCCGCTTTAATAACGTTTTTAATAAATAATAAAAAGATTTTATTTTAAAATAAGTTTCTACTGGAAAACATAAATTATTATCATTTCTTCTTATTTCATTCTTACAAATAATTACCGCTCCGTCCCCTTTTTTTTCAATGTTTTTCAGATTCACAAATTAAGATATAAAAAGTATCTGGAATCAATTTAGGTATTCTTTTTTTCCTATATCTTTTCTTTTCTTTTAGTTTCAATAGTGAATTCTTGATTGGGTTCTTCAATATCTTCATGGATTAAATATCGAAAGGAAAACTACTTAGAAAAGGCTTAGAGTTTAATATTCGTGTCTCTTTAAAGATGAAATAAAAAAAAAAAAATTAATTTCTAAAATGTGAAATTAAAACTTTCCCTTTAATTATTTCATTATTTGATATCAAATATTTAGAAACTATTATTTGCTAATTATTCATTAAAGAGCTTTATTAGATTCAATAATTAACAGTGGAATCAAAATAATTATTAAAAGCAAGGAAAAACAAACCAGAGCTTGAAGATATGAAAATAAATATTAAAGGAAATATTAAATAATAAATATTAAAAGGAAAATAAATCAAACCAGAGCTTGAAGATATCTACGGTTTTACTTTGTTATATAAATCATACGTTCATCAGTTTTTAAAATATCATTGATATGTGGTTAAATAAATTAAGCGTTGAATGACGTGCGAGTATGATTTTTGTAAGGTGTCTTATGATACGATTTTTAATTTATAACTATCAGTAATTAATTAGTTATTTTTTATGCTTTTGTATTATCTTAACTTCTTTACTCACTATAAACGTGTTGAAACTTCGCTTGGACCTTCAATAGTCCGCGGATCAGCGTTTGAAAACCACTGCATTAGAGGAGGAATGATAATTCACAAACCGTTAACGATAATTTGCAAACCGAATTCCTTCAAGTTATCAACGAATTTTCCTGGCTATCGTATCTCTTTCTAACAACCTTTATTACGAATCCTCTTTGAATACAAGGCATTGGAATGTAAATTACTGTCTTGCTAAAAGCGGCTTTTATTCGAAATATCGCTTTATGGTGTACATTAGTTAAACAAATCCTTTTACAATTACTAGATCGTGACAGTATCTTTAAACGGTTATAGTTTGCCCTTGAGACATCTCTCTCCTGCTTATCACCATCTTCTTTACAATCTACGAAATTGTAATTGAAAGAAGACAGTTTTAGGCCAGAAAAAATAGGAATGTATTAATTCTGAGCAGAATTCAGCTTCATTCTGTCTACTTTAAAAAAAAGCCCAAAATAAATAAGGGCAGGTAATTTTAATGTTGTCGAAAACAGAAATGATAAAGTTGTTATGTTTCTTCCGTTACGGATGTAGTTCGTTACTTAAAAAACAGCGGCGGATGATAAGTTATGAGAGTTACAGAAAAAAATAATAATCTGTACAATTGTGATAGTAATAGCAGCATTAACTAATAATGCTATTTTAAGAAAAGCGCATTCATAAAAATTAAATAAAATTATTAAAAAAAATAAAAAAATGCAAGAAGCATTATTTTTGGATTCTGTCTTCGCTTACATTATTGATATCTGGAAATTAAAATAGTTTAAAACAAGAATTTCGACAAACTTAAAGTCTACTTTTCTTCAAATAGTATTTCTTTATTATTTTTTTTTAGAGTTGTGAAAAAAAACGAAAGCCTAAACTTATTTTCAAATTCTACTCTACTGAATATCAAATTAATAACAACAGTAACAAAATTATTAATGAGTCTGATGTTTCTTCAAGTGGAAAATGGACATCGTGAAACAGACGTGTTGTAATTTTACAATGAAAAATTACAATGGAAATTTATTATAGATAAATAGATGAAATAAAGATAAATGATTAAATTAAACTATTTACTAAAAATTTATCAAGTATTTATCAAAATTTATCAAGATTTAGACAAATGTCTTTTATCTAAACAAAATTCCGCTATATCAACAGGAAGCCAATGATATATAATATACTTTTTATCAATTATTTACCAACAGACTCTATATAAAAAAAAACAACCTACATTTTAAAGTCTATAGTTAAAGAAAATATTTAAGTGTAACAAAAAATAAAAGAAAACTTAAAAAAAAATACATATAAAAAAATACTGTTGTATTGTACATTAAGGACCGCGTGTATATCCCCAGCAGTACTGGTCTTATTCTCTAAGCCAGAGGATTAAGTCATAGCCAATGGAAAGGAGAGAAAGATAAGAAGAATAAGACAAAGGCGGGATAGAAAGAAAACAGTCCTGAGCTCATAACACATTAATTAATAATAATTTGTTGAATTATTTCCCACATAATATGATTGAGAAAACATTAAAAGACAATTAGATTAGATTAATTGAAAGTGGATGGCATGACTTAAAAGACAATTAATAAAGAGGAATTTCAAAATAAAAAAAATAATAATTTTTTCTTAATTATTAACACGTTTAAGTTAATTATAAATTACATAAAAAAAGTTGAAATTTATTGAAAAATTGTCATGAATTAGTAGAATTAAAATAGTAGAAAAAAAATGGAACAATATTGGATAAGTTGTTTTTATTTAAAGATAAACAAATAATTATGATTGCAATAGTTAATGACAGTTGATGGATGCATCAATTCCATCAAAGAAATAGAAAATAATCAAAGACAAATATCACATCTTTATCTTATTTATGTAAAAAAAAAAAAAAAAATTACTACTTTTTTAAAAAAAAAATATAATAATTTTAATATAGTAATTGTTACAAGTCACTACAATCCTCATTGAGTCACTACAAAATTATTAAAGATATAAATTAGTTAATTAAGTGAATTTTTACAGGCATTCTTCAGTATTAAAGAATTAAAAAAAAGGGAGGACTTTTTTTTTTCCTAAACAAAGGTAATAACTAATGAAAAAAGATTTAATAGAAATATTAGGAAATAAGAAAATATAATCCTATATCGCAATTAATATAGTGATCAAAATATTGTAGCTTGTTAATACTATACCAGAATACACTGAATATAGATTATTAAAATAAAGGCAGGTGCGGACTCCTGTAGTATTTAAATAGAAGGCCCAGCAGCAGAAAATATACGAACAATAATACGAACAAATATATATATATATATATTCACACACAAATAAACATACATAAAAATAATACTTACAAAGTGAAGTTATTCTATTTTTTTCCCCACTCTTCGTATAATTACAACCTAAAACAAATAGAAAATTACCTAAGAATAATTCAAAATTTTGATATTTCTTTTCAACACTAATATTTACTTATAGTTCACCCCTACGATTAAAAAATACTTGAATAAAAGCACTGATTAGGATAAATGCAATTAGATAAAAATGAAACTAGATTTTAAGTCAACTAACGACACATATTTAGAAACTTTAAAAATATATTAAAAATATATTACATCTAAAAATGAACAGGATAGTTTCGTCAGGAGTGTTATGTCTTGTTAACATCATCAGTAGTGGTTAACATTCTTAAAAACACACAGTTCTTATATAGAGAAATAGATAAGGACAGTGTTTTTTTTTTTCAAGAATTTTACCAATGCTGATGATGTTAACAACCGCCTGAGAAACTATCCTGTCCATTTTTAAGATGTAATTATATTTTTAATACATTTTTAAAGTTTTTAAATGTGGTTCATATTCTTTCTTTACTTCACTTAATCCATGGCTCGAACACATTAAAATATTAGTTAAACTAGCTTTTCCAACCATTTGTTTTTAAAATGTTTTAATTGTAGAAACCTATAAAGGAAATAAATTCTTATTTATAATTTAATTCTTATTTATAATTTCAAATTGAACTTGTAATGAACATTTTTAAATCAAAAGAAAATAAACCTGAAGTCAAATATCAGACATTACATTTTTGTCGTCAATAAATAAGCTAAAATTTAAATTTTTAAAATTCCAAAATTTTTAATTAAATATTTTCTAACTTTAAAATTTTAAATATAAAAATTTATATACAATCAAAAGAAATGCTAAAAAAAAATTGTTTAGTTAACAAAGCGAATCTGTTTAAATACTCCGCACAAATTCGGCTTTTGTGTAAAGCATTCGTTGGGAACAGTTATCTGATTTCGATATGAATATTGTTAACGATGCCTGCAGGGGTAAATAGTTACTTTGTCTGTTTCATTGTCCTGATTTACTGAATAACGAAATGTCTTCATAAAGATGATTACCTAATTACTGTAAACACAATCCCCTGATTTATTGAGAGTAAATTTCCGTATTCAGT
>JAFIDM010014012.1:5979849-6057996 GCA_023159025.1 Thereuonema tuberculata
ATATATATATATATATATATATATATATATATATATATATATACAGTATATATAAATTTCAAGTAAAAATCAAACTTCGTACCCAGAACTTCGTTTTAGATCATATCCCTGTCAAACCAACAAGAGAGCTGAACTTTGATGTAACAGATTGCTAAGATTTTTGTATTTAGACTCTACCTACGGAAAGTATGACAAATCAAAATTTTTATATTTTTCTTTGAACCTTTTCTACTTAATTTTCAGAATGCAAATTTTGAGCGAACTTCAATTTACACAAATCGTTATTACTCAGTTATTCTTTATCCTATAGAGATGAATTAGGTGTCATTTTAAAGCCCTTGAAAAGGAATTTTATTTGAATAATAAAATTATAATTATTACATTAGGCATTTTGGAAAAAAAAATTGACACTTTCCAAAACTTTTGTTTTTGATAATCTCAAAAGGGCCATTTTATATTTTTTTCGGAAAAATATATTTAAATATTTTCCTCAAAATTTCAAGATGGAACACGAATAGGGTTATATTTATATAAAATTTTGAAATTAACCTTGGAATTGAAAGATGTGGAATATCATTTATAAAATCTTTTTTATCTTTTAGAAAGAGTTAAGTTTCTGCTAGTTTAAGATGCATTTAATATCCATTGATCTAATCTAAATACAAAACATTTAAACAAAGTTACCTTGTAATTATTATCTGAGGAAATAGATCTCACAGAGCATGGCCAACATGGTCTAGATCCAAGATGACCTTCATGAAACAGTCCATTGCAGTTTTCACTTTAAAACTTAAAGTCTAATTTTATTAGTCTTATCGTTACGCAATTTTAAATAAATGAGTACTTTTGTGAATCTTCCCTTGTGATTCAGCCTTTGTTTTAGAAAATATGTTGACTTTAAAGTATCTCTCTCAAAATTTACCAAAAACGATCTGACTGGAATGTCCTGAATGTCTAGATTGGGTTGTCAATAGTAGAAGGATGATGACGGACATCACTCTGAGAAGAGAGGTTTCAGTTTGTCAACACTTGTCATGTTTAGCCAATAAGCCGGCATCTATTAACGTATAATTACTTCGTTTGTTAAATATGGTTTAACATCTCTGATGTATGTATGTTGCTGGTTGAGGACTCGCATTAGACTGACCTGAAGCCACAGAACAGACGACAGGAGTGGTGATGATGTGTTATGACATATTACATGCTGCTTTGTGTATTTTACTATTTGCCGCTTCTACGGGGTTGAACCCCCATGGGAACAAACAACGAGCAAACCTTCTGTTGGATTGCTCATCATATTGTTGAAAGTGAAGAATGTTGTAATTAAAAATAAACCTTGTGGGCGAGCGGTTGCATAAAAAGGCTTTTTATTGGATTAAGCCAATGTTGTGGTTTATCAATTATTTCAGAATAGTTTTATTAAATACTGAACATACTCTTTCTTTGTGTAAATTTTGTAAAACACAAATAGAAACAATACGTAGTATTTTACATTATCTATATCAATATTTCAGCTGAAAAATTGTCTTTAAAATTAAAAATAAACATGACTCCATTGATATCACATCTTGAAACTTTGAGAAAATGCTAAGAAAACCAAGTTTTAAATATATTTTTCCAGAAAACTTATAAAATGGCCTTTGTGAAATTTTCAAAAACGAAAATTTTGAAAAGTGTTCAAAAAGTTTTTCTTTCAAATTATCTAATGTGACAAATCAAATTTATATATAAAAAAAAAATTACCGGACAAAAAAAATTTCAAAAATTTGGATTTTTCATTTTCCGTAGATACAGTCTAATAGAAAAAAAAAATCATGACAATTCGAGACATAGAAGTTTAAAATATTTTTTTTTTTCATTTTGATTTGACATGGAATAATCCCTTTCTGATTTTCTTTTAAAAAATGAACTTTTTTGTAAAGTTCAGATAGATTAGATTGTATTGAGCTGAAAAATTATGGGGTTTTTTTTCTTTATTTTTTATGGAAAGATTTTTTTGGGGGATGTTTTTCTTTTTTTCTTTTTAGTTTAATATTATCTGTGAATCTATTAAGTTTTGTGATCATTAGATTCTGGATTCACTTTCTCATTCTTGCTTGAAATTACTGTGGTTCATTTGCAGTTAATTTTTAATGATCTTTGTAAAAGTTAGTTTCGTTTACTGATGTCTCTTTGTATCATCGAGTTTCCGTTCGTATCCCTTTTTCTCAGCAACGATTGTACTTTTGAAGTTTTATCAGATCAGTACATATATCTCAACACATACTATTTTCAATCACAGTTCCTCTCTTAGTTGAAAGGCTTCCATCACATTCTGGCTTTGGTATCATTGTGTTTTCTCATTCTAGTTACTTATATTTGAAAATAGAAACCCAACAACCTAAGAAGACGGAAGAGGCGAAAAGTCCAAGCAAATCTATGGCTTGAAACTTAAACAAACGAAAGGAATCGCTGAGGCTAGGATGAAAAACTTTGAATTTTTGTATCGAGCATTTTCTATTTTTTAATTATCTATTTATACAATGTTTGAGATTAAGAGGAATGAATTTTATTTTTAATACTAATCATTCTGTGGCTATTTTTACAATATTGCTGTTTTTGTATTTGATATATAGAACGTACATAAAATGAAATGTTTATATTACAATATTATAAGCGTAAGTAACGTGTATAAATTTTTGAAAGTAATAAATGTTGTTTGGTGGTTGATTTTTTAAACTCACAATTAATATTTCAGCTTCTTGATTTTTGAGTGACATAAATCATAAACAGACAAAATAATCTGATCAAAATCTTAAAACTTTTTAGAAGTGGATTCACTATCAATTTTCTGTAGGTCATAAAAGTCGACGTATCTGTCCTTAATAACCTAACTAATTCATCTTCTTGAAACTTGGCATATGTATTTTCGGACAAGAGACGATGCTGTGTATCGAAAATTTCTTACCTCGTAGATTCTTACGAAGAAATTTGAACGGGAAATAATAAAATCTATCACAAAAGGAAAAAAACGAGAATCGAAAGAGAAACCCTCATTACTGGCAAATAATGAATTTCCATTGAAGTCCCTTCAACTGATTTTAACTCATTAGATTTAGGAGAATTAAATTAGATTTTGCTAATGGAACCACTTTTCCTCAAATGGAAAATTTCAAAATGGATTGTTTGTATTATAATTTACAAAGAGGAAGATTTGCTGAGAGTTTAAAAATCAAAGGGTTAAAAAAAAGGCATCATTTTAAAGGAAAATAAGAATACACGTCTATAATTATTTTACGTGTACTGAGGAATTTTCTTAACATCAAAAATGGAGCCATACATCTGTTTAAATAGAGAATATTTATACACTTTAAATTATAATACAAATGCAACTAGTTTCTCCACCGAGAGGTGGTATTCTCAAGCCTTGAGAATACCACCTCTCGGTGGAGAAACTAGTTGAATTTGTATTATAATTTAAAGTGTATAAATATTCTCTATTTAAACAGGTGTATGGCTCCATTTTTGATGTTAAGAATACACGTCTTTCAGAAACTTCTTGTTAAGTTGATTTTGCTTAAATCCTGTAATAATAATAAATTACGGAGGGATGGAAGTGGAAGATCTTTTTGGGATTAAAGTTAAACAGAAGACACATCTGCTTCAAACATTTTTTGTTAAAAATTGAAATTTTCCATTGATTTAGACAGATCAGTTATTTGTTCTTTCGATTGTTAGGAGCTTCAGAAAATCCCTCCCAATGATATGGATGGAAAGAAATCTTCTTCAAGTATTTTGGTGACTTGTTATTTGGAGCTTTAACAGTTGAGCCATTGAGTGGTCAGTGACAAAAGAATCGTGGCTCCACTCGTTCTTTGCTGTTGACGATAAGGGAGTTTTTAAATTGATCCTACCACAGCTGCCTCATCGCTGTAAGGGGTTTAGAGAAAAGTCAAAGGTCAGAATGGGTTTGGAAGTCGAGTCTGCTTCTACCTAACGACCTGCTGAGAACAGCGCGTGCTTACCTTAATTAAGTCCAAATTACTTCATTTAATTTTGTTATATAGAATCATCCTAAGTTGCAGAAATTTGTCATTATAATACTTCGCGAGAATTGAGTGAGCAAATGGCAATAAACGATTTTAAAGAGATATTCTGAAATAAATAAATAATTATAAAATAGTAACTTTACATCATTAAATTATAACATTCATAATATAAATATTTCCTTGTGTTTCATTAAATACGTTAAATACTTAAAAAAAAAGTGAATTACAAGTTATGATTTAGTAATTTTTTTTTTGTAATTCTTTCGGAAAGTTATATTTTTTATTTATTTTATGAATCAAAATATTTTACTTAATTTCTAAGTTTTTTAGCTTTAATAAAATTTAATCTGGTGAGAAAATAAAAGAAACCCATTTAATTCACATCTTTTACTTCCTTTCCAGCTGTTTTTTGTAATTTTCAACAGTATTGAAAGCTATAATACTTAATATAAACGTATAATTATAATGTGCCTTTACAAAATTTTACTTATATTTTACCACATTATCTAATCTTAAACTGAAGATAGGACTCTGATATTTAATTACTGACAGACATTTCAGAACTTTAATATTAAGCTTTTGCTGAAGCATTTTCTTTAATTTGTTGTGAAATTCAGCTTGATTTAAAGCTGAAAAAGTATAACAATACAGTAAAAAAAGAAAATCATGACTTGACAAATTCAAGGAAATCTCCTTCTACAAATTTATTTCATTATTTATTTATTTTTAATTTCCTTTTTAATTAAGTATTATTATCTTAATAGTTAAAATATTTGAGGTCAACACCCAAAATATTATTATTTTTATTATTATTATTATTATTATTATTATTATTATTATTATTATTATTTACTTCCAATGTCCTTAATATTTATTGTTACTAGTTCTTACTGTACTCGACAAAAATAAGCTAAACATAGGTAACTTTAATATACATATGTAATAATTATAAATAGAGTTCAATCAGAAAATTATTTTAACTTTTAAATTATGTTACTAATTTAAAATTTTAGAAAATTATCACCTAGCGGTCTACTTGACAAAAATCACTTGAAAAAACAATACTATGTAAGTCTTTTGATATTTTTTAACACTGTATTCAAAATTAATTAAACATTTACAGTATACATATATTCAGAACCTGTTGATAGGAATTTGTCATTCCTAACGGGACTGTAACTTTTGTATTTAGAATCATAATAAAAAAAAAAAAAATATTATTATTATTATTATTATTATTATTATTATTATCTTATTTTCAACATAATTGGAAACGGCTTCATAAATCACATCATTGAATTAAGAAAAAGAGTTACCAAATACGACGTTAAGAAAAATTTCTCTTAATAGTTGAGGAGTTCGGAGTTTTGACTCTCTACGTCAATTTTGACAACTTTAGGTAATTAAGCTCAAGTTCGTTCAGAAACTGCTTAGTGTTTTCTTCCTGTAATCTTAGGTTTTAATCCCCTTTTCATTTGTAAAAACAATATCGATTTATCATATTGTACGTTTTTATTTTTGTAGCAATTTGATGGTCTTAGTTCAGCTTCAGTTTTCGCTTACATTATTTTTAAAGTTCTTTCCAAAAAGTATTTTCCATAATTTTTATTTTGTTTCATTGCTATGAAAACATTTTGAGTTGAACTATAAATATGATGAAAATTCTATTTTTACTTTATAAAAAAAAAAAAAAAATCACCAATCTGCTTTTTCGATCCATAGATTTCGCACAGATAAGCGAGAAGTGTAGGTCGAAGCTAGGAAATCAATTGAAGTGGTCTCCTGGTAATAACAATAGTTTCTCAATGTAATCATAGATGGCGGTAGCAGTGCTAAGTTCCAATCATGGCCCTTCGCAAGGTCAACCTCTTCATATTATTATTGGGATTTCAATCAAGATAGAATTGTTCTCACTTTGAAAATACAAGAAACGTTTTTAGAATTCAAAAAATAAAGAAAAATGAAACATATAACTGGAAAAAGCATTTTTTCCTTAGATGTGTATATTTGAATTTCATTCTTTTCAGTACCATGGTTAAAGATCAATATATGTATATATAAGACTCTTAAACGTTTAAGTGAATGTCATTTCTTCAGCTTCGTTCGTCTAAGAACTACGCCACGACAAAGTTTCTTTATTAGAATATATTTCTGATTATTATGTTTAGTAATTTCTGATAATTTATGATATATTTGCAGAAGTGGTTTTTTTTGGGTTTTTTTAATGAAAATTTTTACATTTAAAACCAAGTCTAAATAACTTTAACCAAATTATTTTCTTTTTCTTTATTTATTTTCAATCATAAAATTCGCATACCGGTAAGTTAAGAAAAGTAACTTCAAAATAATTATTATTGATCTTCAAATATTCCATTGAACAAAATTTATCAACTATTTACTTAATTTCCTAAATCCTAATTTAATCAAATCAAATCATGTCTAAGTTAAAATGGATTACAAAACACTGATAATCATCATTTATTAGAATTTTTTGTAGAATTTTTAATCTATTAGAATTTTTTTTTCTCCAAACATAAACAAGTTTATGCTGTTTGTTCACTTATACACATAAAGACATGAAAATTTTTTAAAAGCTAACTATGCTTAAGATTAAAATGCTTTTAAAAATCTGAAATCTCGAATGATTAAACACATGATTAGACACATGATTAGACACATGGGAAAAAAATAAAGGAAAACATGCATTTAAGTATTGTCTTAGGAGATAATATTCTCCAATTTTCAGGGAAAAAAACATTGTCATTATTGAAGGCCTACATAAAAGCTAAGACTATTCTGGAAAGTTTTGGAATCCACTGCCAAATCTTTCGAAACAATATAATTCAACAGTAATTTCATTTTAACATTTCTTCAAATCAGCTTCAATTTATTATTAATGATAGATTATTTTCATTGATAACTTGGAAAACCAATTAACTTCTGCCAATTGGATCCATTTTGTCTCTTTAGGAAATCTTTAATGGAGAGGTTTTGGTTCCGCGAATGTATCTTCAAGCTGTCACAAATACTTTTGTTTATTTCATTTGTGTCCAAAAAGCTTGAGTTGTGAGGTAACATTGAACCCAAAAGTCAGATTTGATTAACTATATCACAGTAAACCCTTGACTATTCCTTGTAAATGGAAGAAATGTTATCTGTTGGAATATAATCCCAAATAATATTTTTTAACTGGTTTTTATGCTAAAGAGATAATTCAGGAAATGCGGATAATATCTAGTTTTTATTATATTTTTATTTTCTACATCGTCTCATTCTCTATCAAGTCATTTAAACATGGAATCGGTGAATTTTCTTTGCTCAAAGCAGAATGAACTAGAAATTGCTCTGTTTTTCTCCTTACTAAAACTTTGTTTGCATGATGATATTCCCTCACTGCTTTTGTTAAAAGTAATTCTAATTACGATGTCAGATGGTGCCATAAGCAAGTGAAGTTATTTTGCGGCGAGTGGATGTTCGTTGTATATTTAGAGGCTGCTGCTAATTAACTAGAAAGGCTTGTGTTCGTGGACTGATCTACGTTTCATCTGTAAAAATGGAAGCCACTGAGCTGAGAATCCAAATGAGTTATTATTATGGATCATCACACTTTCTAAGGGATTAACTAAGTATTTTGAGAGACGTAATTATCTTAAAATGTTTACACTTTCCTCCTCAAATAAAGCAAAAGAGAATCGTTTAAAATAAGGAAATTCTAATATCGAAAATCATATTCCAAAAACCTAAAGATTGGAGCTATATTTAATAACAACTGGAGTTGAACGTAATATTGAACATTTTATATTTTTACAATTTTAACTTGATTTTTTTATAATGAAAATAAAAATATCAACTCTGTTTGTCCTTCGCTTTCCAATATTGATTTCTTACAAGGTAATAAAATTTATCACAGCAAAGGTAAGAAATTCATATCAGATTAAAAAAGAACCTAAAATAAAGAGAGAAGGAAACTGAAAAGAAATAAAGTGTAATTGTAGCTGATGAGAGTCAATGAATTCGAAACATTTAATTAAAGGAGAAAAAAAGATTCCCACAAGTTTAAGAACACTTTTTCTTTTATTTCTAAAGTTGTTAACAAACGTTAATTTTAACAACACCAAAAGTAATTTATAGATTTTAGACACTCAATATAGCAATAAAAAAATTAAAAATAAAATGCATATGGTGATATATATTGAAGTCTTGCTTCAATTGAATGCTTATTTGTAAGTATAGGATAGATTAGAATACACAAGATTAGAATACATATAAAACAAAACAAAACAAAACACATATTAATAGTCTTACGTTACTCTTCAGTGCTAGCGTTACTTAAGACCTACATAATAGTTTTCCTAAATTCTGGAAGATATTATTAGTTTTCATCGTGAGATTAAAGTATTACATCAAACAGGCGACATTCTTTTTATTTAGTGAATTTGTGCTTTTATGTTAGTGTTTCATGTTTTGTTTTAGAAGATTACAATATTTTACAGATAGAATTTTTAATTAATGATTTTTTGCTTTTAATAATTTCATTCTATGAAAACTTATTTTAGCTTATGTTGTATTCATTCAATGTTGAATTCGATATCACAGCTGACTTCGATATCTTGATCCTTAAACATCTTATTTCGGAAACTACATCTCATTGCAGTGTCCAGTGAAATTGGATGACTGATATTTTTCATAGTACTAATCTTTTAAACTAACAACTACAAAGGTACATTAGAATTAGTCAACATATATTAGATTTAACACTATATTTCTCTATGAATTTCTCTATGTGCTCGTTGAAAGCATTGTGGGTTAAATAAAACTTTAATGGTTTTTAAGTTATCAGTTGCTTATCTTTAAAATGTATTTTTTTTTACTTAATACTTCTCATTTCAATCTAAAACAAAGTAGAAATCAATCTTCACTATTAATATTTACACAACCTATCCTTTTTAAATAGATGATAGATATTTCAGTAATAGAGTTGATTTCAATTGTGTTAAGTACTGAAATGAGAAAATTATTGTGTTAAAATATACATTAAAACAAAACTGATGTTGTAAATAAATCTATTTGTGCAGAGAACAAGATCTGATGTCAGTTTTGACTTAGTCTGTTCCTGCAATGATTGGACTATTTTTTTTTTCTTTCCAAACTGACTCAGGGGCGAAACCGTTGAGTCTAAGATCGATTTTTGTTCCCCTTGGATCGAATCGTTTCTCTTGATCTATTATTACGGTTCCCAAGACAACAATCACACGAACTTTGTGATCTTACTTTCGCTGGATCCTACGTTTCTAACTCTTTTGCTTTTCGAAATGAGAATTAAGTTGTTTCCTCTGCTTTAAGTAAAGCACTGAGTGCTAATTAGGCTCCCTGCAGAGGCAACCTACGGTCCAGGCTTTATCACAGTCATTATTCAAGGCGTAGGTTATTTTGAAAATTGATTTTCCTTAATGAGTGAGTTTTATTGTAATTGACTCAGTTGTGAAAATTTCAATTGATTGAAACTGGTTTTGTTGTGTTTCACTTCCTATCGTTTAAGAGGTTTCGTAATGTCTCTAGTGAATTTCATCGTTTGATGGTAATCAGTGTCTTGATATCGGTTCCATCATCCCTATTCATTAGGATGGCCGATGTCTTGTTCCGCCTACACGGTTACACCTGTCAGACCAACCCTGTATTACCCACTGCCCTATACTTGCAACCCAGATAAGGAATCCCACACGCTACAAAGATTCTGACATATGATAACAAACGGAAACCATTTTGTCTCAAACTATAAAATACCAGTAAATTCCACATAACTATAGCAATTAAGATATTTTCGCGTTCTAAAGAAACTTGTTTTTCATATCTATCTGTCTTCATTTGTAAACAAACTTATATGTTTGAATTCAAATTGTATTCGAAAATTAATCCATATTGTCATTAATATCTTATTGTTTTTTTGTTTGTTTGATCTGATAATTTTTTTTTTCTAAAACAAATCTACTTTGTTTTTAATGAATAAATAAAGATATCAGTTTTATGAAATTATTGTAAATAAAACTTATTATTTTAATTGAGCGACAATTGAGAGCGGAACGATAAATGTCTTTTTAACAAATCAAAGTACCCCACACAATAACAAAATCAAACAAATGAACATATAATTGAAGTCTTACTCTTTTTTTTTTTCTTAGAAAATATTTCTTTTAGACATTTTGCGGAATAAAATCATTCCAAATACAAAGATTTTTTATTTTTCAAATGTGTACGACTCTTTAACTTACCATTAGACTATTGATTAAAAGAAAAATTGTAAGGAACGTTATTAGAATAGTATTGGGATTTTTAATCAGCATAATAAAGATCTTACATCGTTTATCAATGAAGTCACTTCAAAAAATGGTAGGATTCGAAATACAAGGAAAAAAAAAAAAAAACTGAGGTCAGAATTTTGACTAATAGTAAATTAGGATTTTCTAAAAATTATTTCATAACATTATTTATGAAATATTTGGAAGAAAATTGTTAATTTAGAAGGTTAATTTATAAGTGATTAACTAATATAACTTATTAATATCAATGAAATTAAGCAAGGAGCTGGTAGAATGAAGATCTACGAATATCTGATCAAACATTAAGTTGTAGAAAAATAACGTTTTTGCCAAAAGAATAGAAAAGAATCCTTAATAATGAGGAATTCTTCATTTTCAATATTAAGCTAATATTTTATAACAAAAACAAAATAATAAAAAAAAAGAACCCATTTAAAACTGTTATATCAACATTAAGGTTTTCAATGGTTAGGAAGAAACAAGATAATCATACAAATATTTTTCATTATTTTTTTTTTTCTTTTTAACCTTAGTTATGATTAATTGACCAGTCAAATTCTTTATTTTTAAATCAGCAAGATAGATTAGATTAACTTTACAAGCATTTTTCTTTCTTTATTTGACATTTAAAAAAAAAGTATTTAATTCTTAGATTCTTAAGAGAGAAAGGAATGAAGTTGTTATGAGTAATTTTCTATTATTATATTAAACTAAGTAGTTCTGGAGTCATTAAAAGGCAACATCAGAAGAAATGATTTTGCACAATTTGAATTAATAGAATAAGAATTATTTGTTAATGAAAACGAGTTGAAGAAGACAGAATCTTTTTTACCTTGTGTTTATTATTATCTGTATTTAATTTATTCGCATTTGAAACTTTCTAATACTGAAGAACAAATTCGATTTTAATGGCTTTGATTCTTTCAATATTTTCATAAACTGATTCGTATGTTTGTATTCTGCTGTTTGTTTGTTATATTTGAATTTGTTTTACGGAATTGTTGGAATAAGTATTGTAGGATTTGTATCAAACTTATTTATCTGTTCCGTCTGTTAAATATTAAACTCTAAGAGAAAATTTTACAACAAATTTCTTTTAAACAATTATTTTGTCGCCTCCCGATCTACGATTGAAAGATCATTTCCCAACTGTTAACGGGAAATAATGAAACACTTGGTGTTAATTGTGTGCTAATTTTCATGATTTATGAGTTCATGTTAACCCTTTGTTATATATCTGAAGAAAACATAAAATAAATAGTTTAACCTTCTTTTTCCATTGTTTTTCTTTTTTTTAAATTATATATTAGATATAAATAGGAATTATTGATCTATAGTAGTACAAGCAAAATGGCCGGTATTTCATGCTAAAAACTTACATTCAAGTCATTATGACTTGAAAGAAGCTGTAATTTCACCTGGCGGCTGCTTCAAGTGATAATTAGGGGATGAGAAGATGATCTCTAACATTAAAAAACTTATTCGTGAAAATATCTAATTTAACAGATGAAGAAGATTTTTTTTTGTTCTAGAATTTTAAGGGAAAAATAAAATTTTAACAGATTAACTTTGTTAAATCCAGTCAAACTGGGCTGAATGGATAGATTCTTTGTCTGTGAGGAGGGTCTTTGACATTGAACGAAGGACTCTCCCACAAAAAGAGGTGGGGGTGAATTGACTTGTCTTAATGTACTTGAAATCGTAAAAGAACACTTGGGGAAGATCTTGAACTTCAATTTATCGATTTCATCTTCTGGTATCAAAGAGGCTTTATTTAAAGTAAGAGGCCAGAGAAGGGATGAGGGTTTAACAAAAAAAATAACAGTATCGGAAAGTTGTCTTTTTTTATTTTGCAAAATTTAAGTAGTTTATTTTCTACTATAAGTGATATCTCTGTTAGGATACTTTTATTATTTAATCTACTGGGTTGTTTTTTTTTTTTTAAATGCATTAAAAATGAGCTGGGTTTTTTTTGCAATCATGGGTAGCTTAAAATAGCCAGTACCTGTCATTCATATTTATAATATCTTTCAAAGATCCAAAAAAATGTTATTAATAACATCTGAAGTGCAAATGAATATAAACCCTTCATTCACTTTTGAACAGATACAATTGATTATAAAATTAGAAATTAATGGATACGCCTTCCTGTAATAGGTGTTAAAATTTTTGAGATTAGCAAAATTCAAAAGGTAATACTTCAAAAGGTAATACGTAATCTATTGATAGTCAATTCAACTTTGATAGCAACAAAAGTACTTTCAGACAAAGTTCCACTTGTAAAATTATATATCTATTTCATATATAAAAAGAATAAAAAAAAATTCGTAAATTTCCCATCCAGTGATCTTAAATATCTTGCCCTCAAAGTTATATCTGTAATGTTCTTAATATCATTTCGAATTTTCTACACTTCAAGTATCTTTAATTTCTATTTTATTTTCATCTTTCTGAAAAATACTTATTATAATAATATAATAATCTGGATATTAATCCTATTTTAAAATCAAGTATATTCTTGTTATTACAATTAAAATGATTTAGATAACAATGTATCGTTGTGCTTCTCAGAGAGAATAATCTCTATTTAGAGAATTCAATTTTCAATTAAAACTGTTTTTTTCCAAATTTAGGATAGATTCTAATATGATTTTAAGAAGCTAACAACTGACATATTTTTATTTTTTTTTTTGAAGAATATATTCAATTTCTTTGTCTCCCTTTATTTCACTTATGATTGTGGAGTTTTCTGTTTTTATACTCTTTTCTACACAGATAAAACTCATGGTGGTTTCTCATTATAGTGAAAAGAGATAGTTCGGTTGTTTTTTTTTTTTGTTTTTTTTAAGAATTCACGATATATGTAATTTGTTGTGGCAAACTTTAGCGGGAAGTGTAGATTCTGAGGTTGGCGTAATTTCTTTTCTGATCTGCAATTTTTTTTTTTTTTTTTTACATAAAGTACCGGTATTTAATTAAAGTCAAAGTTCAATATCTCTATAAAAATTAGAAATATGCTAACCCCCAATGTATGATTAAATTTAGAAATCATATTTAGACAATATTACAGAAAATAAGAATATGAAATTAAAATGAAGCTTTTAAATGTAATCAAAAATGGAAGATCACTTTATTAATGATTAATAAAAATACCGTGGTTCGCGCGGGTTAAAAAAGAGTTGTCCTGATGTTGATGATGAAGAAATTGTAATTGTATGATCATTTTAAACTTTTCCAGTTGGATAAAAAGGCGTGTGGTAGTTACAAATTATTCTATGTTATAGACTTGCTACCGTCGCTTCGCTCCGAAATGCCTTGCATACATAACGTAAAAATACGCTAGATTTCTTCAAAAAAAGCAAATTACATCAAGTAAACTAGAAACTGAAACTTAGAATTAAGAACCCTCATGTTAAATTTTAGGTTTGCAACTCAAGCGGTTTCGGAAATACGCATACTCTGCAGGAAAGTCCCCCCCCCCCCCCCCTTATGGTTTACACCCTTAGGATCCGAATATCGGAAATTCGTCGAATACGTATACTTTAGATTTTGACAAAGAACACTAATGTCAAATTTCGTGTTTCCAACTAAAGCGATTTCAGAGGTATGCAAATCCTTCAAGAAAATTTGCCCCCCCCCCTCCTCCTCCGTTTACATCCCTTAGTCCGGATCCGGGTTTTCGTTGTTCATGCAGTATCCGGGCCAACTTTGTAAAAATCCGTTGAGAAATGGCGAAATCAAGACAAACAAACAAACAAACACTCGAGCTTACTATGTAGATTAGAAGAAAAGTATCCAAACTCAAAGTGACACAATAAATGGCTGGTTTAGAACATCATTATATAAGTTAAAACTGCAAACTTCGATGTACTTCGATTCCTCTGCTTCGGTTTCCTTACGACTGATATTGATAGACTACGTAGACATTCTTTCTGAAAATTAAAAAAAAAAGAAGGCGCGAATTCGCTTTTTTGTTATGATCTGATTCTTTAAAACTTCTTTAGTGACAACAACTAAGTGTTTGTTCATTTCGTTTTTGGGTTTCTTTTCTGAGGTGACACTACATTTACCTTCTTATTTATTGGTAGTTTTTCTATTTAGTTCCACTTCCTTTAAGATTCTCCATAGGAACGAGAACTTGTTGAGCCTCTCTTTATGTAACGGGGCAGAAATGCTAATAAATTAGTGTATGTGTGGGCGCAGAAGAACCTGAAATGTTTGGCTGTAAACCTACCACAGGGAAAGTTTAAGATCATTGTTATTCTCTTGTGCAACTGGATGGTCTGTAACAGTTAAAGACTCAATCCGTTGATTCGTGACCCAATAAAGAAAGATTTAAAACGATGCTTTAATTTGAGACACTTTTATCCCTTTTTTAATTATATTTTTATTCTCTGCAGAAATATAACAAGTTTTAACGATAATCTCATAATATTAATAAGTTTTTTTAACTAGAAGAATAGAAATATTTTTATTTTTTTCTGTGATTTAAAAGTTAAGACATTTATCATTACAGAATAGGAAGACATAATGTAGTATATTAGCTTATGGCTTAGAAAATATCAAAGAAATGTTTTTTGAATATTATTTCTTGACATTTACTAAACCAATATTTGATATTAATATAAATATAAAATTAGGTCGTAAATATTCGTTTTATATTCAGTCTACAATATAAAGATATTTTTAATAAAAAAAATTATTATTTTCTGATCCCATTATCAAACCAAAGTTCGGTATTGTAACGTTCAATGATCCAATGATAAACGAACGCGAACTGTAGATACATAGGATGACTGCGGTACATTTGGTTATCAATGTACAGAAACTATTTAAAAAGTAAAATCAGCGATTAAAAGAAAAGGATCATAAATAATAATGATTTGAAAACTCAGGTGGTAGGTTTCTTATCTACGAACTAGAGCAGTGACTTTAATCCCTGGTTTAATCTCTCTAGACGATTACAGGTTTCACCAAGCCCTCAGTCAAATAACTACCAAATTTCTTTCCTGATAAAGTCGGGCGAGTGTAATCAACACCCCCTACATAAGGGGGGGGGGTCTCTTATATAGGGGGTGCACCATGGGTGTTAGTGTAAGTTAGTACCTCTCCCTCGATCGTTAGGGTAGGCTTGTAATCATTAGACTTATTTCTGTCAACAGGTGATCCTGCTGCGTTTGCCTACACTCAATGGGAGAACGGGTTTAACATTGTAAACTTGAAATGTACCAACGTAAGGAAATAACAATAAAGAACTGTCATAAATAGATTTCATAATTTTATCTTTCTCAGCCTATCTGATCACAGCACAAAGAACTTTTCAGCAATTTTATTCATTGTGTAAACCATTAACATTACTGTGTCTTCTACAGGGCCGCGCCAAGGTATGTTGGCGCCGGGGTGCCAGGCAAAAGTTGCCGACCCTAATTAGTATTTCTACTTTAAATTATTTGACGCCCGGGTGCCGTGCACCCCTTGCACACCTGCTTGGCGCGGCCCTGGTCTTCTACTGCTTCTTTTCTGGATATAAAAAAAATAAATTGCAAAAAAAAAAAAAAAAACTGTACATGATAGAGAAACTCTTGTTTTCAATCAATCAACAAATAAACAGGAAAACATTCCAAAGTCGTGACTGTAGTTGGAACCACGATCAATGAGAAGGCGATCGATACCAATTATCAGCTTGAAACTGAATAGTAAATTTATAACTGATTTATAATTTATTCTCTATAAGAGTAACGTTTTTAAAATAAACGTCTATTTTTGCTGCAGCATCAGTTTTATTTTCATTTTACCTATTTATGATCGAAAGTTGTTCTTTAGATCTCCCATTGCCTATTTTTCAAGAGACTACGAGATCTACGTAAATCTTGACGTATCCAGGTTTATATTGTATTTTTTATTTTGAAATCTTAAAAATATTTAAATAAAACTATTTTTTTTTTTTTTTTTACACACACAAAAAAAAAATTCTTTTTGAACATTCTTTGATATATAGAGAAAGTATTCACAGAAAGGATTGTGACATTTTCGTTCTTTCACCAAAAAATTTCAAGACTGATTCCACGATTTCTTAACTGGAATTACTCGAAGAAAAGAAATAGAAGATTAATTATAAAATATACAATAATCGAGACAAAATCCATTTAGCTTCCTACATAAATTGTATTATGTAAAGGCTGCGTTAATTATTAGAAAAATTAAAATGCTTAACATTTTGTAGTTGGTGGATAAAGAGTTTAAATCGGAATTATGACTTAAAGAGCTTTGCACTAATACAATAGAGAGAATAAGAGATTGTATAAGAGGAAATTCCATCATGTGGTTTGAAAAAAAAAACACTATCTGCTCTGCAAGACTGGGCAATGTCATAAAAGCGTTCTGCCCATGCGCGCTCGCAGTTATTTGGCATGTCCGCAATTATCTGAAAGAACGCTGTTATCGGATGAATCCCGCAGAGTTGGTGAGTTTCCAGATATTTCTCCCTGCTGAAGTGGACAGAGTCAAAAAACTTCGAAAACTATTGGACCGTAGATAACAAAGGAAACGCGGTTTTCAATGGGTTCCAATGATTAAAGAAATACCTAATTTAATAATTTAATTAAAGCGTAAATTTATTGAAGAATCTTCATTGCTGAACAGCTAAGAGGAATGCTGGTATTGCGTAATACTTTCAAAAATTTGTCCATTTTTATCTTCTTCGTTGGTGAATGAATCTTCAGGCTTATTTTTAAGAGATAGAATCACGATAAGGAAATCACTAAATATGAATAGCGTGATGTTTATGAAGCTGGGTTTTTTTTTTTTTTTTTATGTAATAGAAACTAAATCTATTTTCATCTGGAATATTCACAATCTATGAAGAGCTCTTTGGTTTCTATATCATTGTCAGCTGATTTTTTTTTCTTTGTGTTTTATTTCTAGATGTAATTGAAATAAATCCATTACCGTATTTCATAAATCCGTATTTCTATTAAGCTTCGTTTAAATTATGATAAAGAAAATTTACTTTTTTCATCATGACTTAAGCTTAAAATACCCATAACTTCTTCCATGTATGATTTGGTTTTTCATTGTGAATCACTACTTCTCATGTTATTTTTAACTATTCAGCGTTTAGTCGTAGTCTAAGGCGATTGATGTCTTACAAGTCGTTACTTCTCGTAAAACTGGAGCAGTTCTCAGAGATGGGTCAGATCTTTCTCTTTCACTTTCTCTTCTTTTAGATGTCTGCGCCAGACTTACGCCTACTGAACAAACCCTGTTCAAAATTCGGGATTCTACCATTAGTGTAATGTGGCCACAATATCACTTGAAATACAATAGAAAACTTAATCTTTCAGTTCATACTTAAAATTTGGCACTAAGTGGGTTGATGAATTAATCTACAATAGACTCTACAATCATAGTCCGACCTTCGGAAATAACTTAACATGGCCTTGAATAATTTTATGTAGTATGTTTAAAGGCAAGATAAGATCAGACAGGTAAAACTCGCATTTCGAAAATGTGATTGAAAGCATGGCGGTTTTAAATTTTGGCGGTTAGAAAAAATAATAAATAATTGACGTAATTTTTCATTATCATTTTTACTCTAGAACGAAATACGTTAAATTTCAGGGCGGACTGGCCAAAGATGACACCGGGTTAAGCGCAATGGACCGATGCTATGATCGGTCAGCCAGCACTAACCAACTGATAGAGTGGGGGTGGGAGGGATCCTATCCTTCTTAATTGTTTTTTAAGCATTCATTAATTGGTTTGTTGAACCAAGACATATATAAGAATAAGTTTCACTGATTTTTTTTTCTTCTTTTTAATTAATTGAAACCTTAGGAACCGACGAATGGTCAAACTGACATATAAAGATCTTTGGTTTTTATAATGTATAATTTTATAAAGTGTTGAAAGCAATAGAACCCATTGAATTTTCGAAATAGCGAAGTCTCTTCACTTCATCTCTAACCACTCTGTTTTATTGTTGGATTTCTTAATCTCACTTGGAGCCAAACCTATTTTCACTTGAGTTTCAATGTTTTGCTCCTCCCTGTCCTCAGGCAGAAGCTTCACCTCCTTCTTGTCGCTTTTACTAAATTGTCACCTTGTGTGGGTGAGAAGAATTGGGTCATCGAAGAACACGGTTACCTCTTCTGCTTCGTAAATATTAATGTTGCGGCTCGAATTGCAAGTAGACATTATTAGTGAATGGGTTTGTTTTGACTGCACTGACACCTGGTGACCAGTGACGAAACATCGCTTGCAAACCAAACTCAGTGAAAGCGGCCAAATGGAGATGAGCAATTTCCATCACAATACGACGACGTAAAGGATAAAAACTGTTTTACGTAGTTATTTGAGACATTTGAATATAATGAATGCATCTTCGTAGCATTAGCCCAATTTGAGTAATTCCAAATCTGGTAGTTGAATCAAATAGGCATTTTTTTTTCACCTCTTTAAAAAAAAATGTATTTAGGAGTCGCCTAATTTGTCAGTTAAGTCCAAAAATCAAGAGTAGTTTCCGAATTTAGTAAAAGTCTCCTAAAAAAAAAAAAGAGAGAGAGCTTTAAGAACGGAATGCAATACATGTAACATCATTGAATGGACTCCGGGTTACTTAGTTTTTTATGAAGGGCAGAATTATTTACGTTTGGGCGTTGTTGTAACAACAGGAGACGAACAGTATCCTACCAACACTGAATATTTAGATGGTTACAAAAAATCGGGATGATATTTTACTTTGGCTTACAATAATACATTAACATTATTAGTATATTAATTTAAAATTATAATAAGCTAATTTATTTTCATTTATTTTATTTTTACTAATTATTATTGTCTATTTATTAGATGATAATACAATATAAACTATTATCTTCAAATTTTTCATTAAATGCAAAATGCTTTCAAAATTACTTAAATCCAATTCACATCAATTCGCCCAATTGACACTGAATTATTGAAGGATTAAATAGTTATTGTTAGAAAGCGATTTATATTCGTTGTCTCTCTTCTGGATTTTTTATTTGGAATTTTTATTACCTTTATTCAGAAATTTCTCGATAAGGATTCACTGAGAGACATTATGTTTTTGCAATATGAAACTTAGATTGTCTTTTGTTCGTAAATATCTACATTATATATCAACTTTGCAGTGGAATGATTCAACGGTTCAGAAGTTATTGCGGGATACAAACTTACTAAATTCGTGAGTCTGACTGAGGAAAGAAAGGTAAAAATAATGTTTGGATTTCGGAATCTCAAATTACTTCGACGAATTTAGTAGCCCATTTATAAAAATAAGATAATATAAATTCGAAAAAATGTGAAATGAGAGACTACTTGTTACTGCAATTATTAAAGATACAAATAGACATTTTTAGTTTTCTCATTTGTCCAATTGTAATGATTAGAGAACAGAACCCATTAACAAAGATTTAAATCACTTTAAACAGACCTTCTCGTGAAATAGACGAAAAGTTAACTTAGTAGACAAGAAAACTGTACGTTCTCTCATGAGAAGAAATTACAAAAATACACTGGTTTCAAATACGAAATTAAGGAAATGTAAAAGATTATAATTATCGCAGTTTCTCCTTATTGTAGGATTCATCTCAAAGGCCATCCATTAAGATTCGTTTCAAATGAATATCTATTTCAATATCAGACACAGTTACTATCAATGCCTGCCACATAATCGATCTCTTGTTAATTTGTGGAGAGTCACATGACCAACGACCCTTGACTCTGCTACAAATGGAAATGCTTCTGTGGAAAATCTTAAGTACTAATGATAAAATAATTGGGAGACTTTTTTATGTCAAGATCAGATAAAAAAAACCCAAAACTACATCCTACTATTCTTAAAGAGACAAAAAAAAGAAAAGATGGATTTACATCGGCTCTTCAGGAAAAAGTGAGTTACTAATCGTATCCTAATTGTTTGATAAACATTGGGAAATATATCGTCTGTACATTTGGAATCTTGCAAATGATAACGAGGTTTCAATAAATAACAATGAAGATGGAGACTGTTTTTCAAAGAATTTCTTTAATGTCTTTGCCGTTGCCACTTGACAATAATTCTCAATCATCACAGCTTTCTTAGTTAATGTTTTCTTGTTTTGTTCCATCAGACTTCAGTTCATGAGAACAACTTAAATTAGAGCAGAGCTTCTCAACCTGTGCCACAAGAAAATTCTGAGAGTAATAAATATTTACCTTACATTCACTACTCTAGACTAAATTCTTTGTATCAAATAATCTTAGCAAATAGAAATTTAATTTAAAATAGAAATTTAAAAGTATTAATTCACATTGAAATCAGTTTTTTTCTCGCCGTTTCAGATATTTTTAAATATTTAAATTAGACTATTTTTTTATTTTTTCAAAGGATTCGTTTGTGTACGCGAAGAAAAAGTTTGGTATGCTGAGGGATTATATCAAATTCATACGAGCGCCATGAAGTAAAAAAGCTTGAAAAGCACTGAATTAGAGCATTAACATCAGTTAAGGGCTCTGGAAAATGGATATTCTGTTTCCATTGGTGCTACAGGGATTATTGCTAAAATCTATACAATGAACAGTCTTCGTTTAATATCAATATCCCTAATCAATAGAAATAAACCAGAACGAGGATGGTATTAATTGAACTGTAGTAGATTCCCCAGCTCTAGCTATTATTCCAGTAAATTTATCTGTAATAAACTTTTTTTTCCTGGTCTTGGGTATTCGTTTCTCAGGAGATACTTTAAGTTGAGTAGATTAATAATAACAGCAATGTTGATAAAATGTTTAAAATACATTAAACGATCATAAAAGTTACGATAACAGCAGTAGATTAAAAATAGTTGATTTCGAGGAGTCCTCGATATAATCTTCTCATGAACTGAAATAGTAATGTAGCTTTCGATGTTTAAGGAAGACCTAAAATTTCAGAGTATTTTAGGTGAAGTTTAGATTACATTAGGACAGGTTCGATGAATGTGTAATTGCACTGGGGAATCGAAAAACAGTGAATTCTATTTCCTTAATCATGAAAACAAGAGCCGTCTTCTTTATCTTGAACAATAAGCAATAAAAGCACTAAATTGTAGGAAACGAAGAGGCTTTAAAGGGTTCCTGTTAAAAGAAAAAGAAAAAATTGATTCATGTTTGTTCAAGAATAGACTTGATCCATCAATCGAAACTACGAGACATTTATTCTCTGTTTTAAATTTGAAATATCTTTTAAAAGTTCAATCGATTTCGGTGTTGGTAATTTGTCTGCAAAATACATTGAATGATGCATTAATGGATCCGTTAATGCAGAAATGAAATTTCTTATTAAGTGTTGAATTATATTGAGTTGATCTTTTTATATTGGTTTTCATTCCAATATTTCATTAGAAATTTTCAATTCTCCAAATGTATCAGTTTCTGTAAAAATAATAAAAAGATTTCATGATTAACTTAGAATTCTTCAGCATTTACAATTGCAGTAACAAAAAACTGCCATTTTTAGCTGTTTTCTTAAGGAAAATGAGATTGATGAAATCATTCGGTTTGTGTGCATGTGTGTTTGTGCGCGCCGGGTCCCTAACGACTTCGAACTTAGGAATGAATCTTTTTCAATTCTGCTTAAATGCAACCAATAGATGATGGAATTTTCTATTTAACAATTGTGCAGGTGGATCCTTGTCATAAAATTTGCGCGTGAAAAAGCTAAAAATTTCCACAGAAAATCATTAAAAACGCGAAAGGATGAATTTCTCTATTCATTATTATGAAAATAAACTCTAACTGCTACTTTATTTATTTATTTATTTAATAATAATAAATTACAAATTCAGTCCTACGAGATACCTGTAGGATCTATTTGTATACTGACATCAATATTTGGTCTTTATTCTAAAGACTTTATCAAGATAACTTAGAGAACTCTTAGGGAAGAGAGAAACACCTCTCCCTTTCCTAAAACTTAAAAAACTCCATTTTAAACAACAATATAAAAACAAGAATATAAAACCTTAATAAACTAGCACTAAAAATGTGATTTAATTCACGTTCATTTTTTCAGTCCAAATAAAATCAATTTATATTACTTTTTTAGTTAAAAACAGAATCTTCAAAATTAAAGTATTTAAGCTGTCTTCTTATGATTCCTTCTCAATTCTTTCTTATGTATTTCAATCCTCTCTTCTACTCCATCTTTGCAAGCGCGAAGATAAATAATACGTTCATAATGCTTTTTCCATAATATACCTTTCACATTTAATCTTGAAAAACTGTCCAATTTCGTCAGATTCTTGAATTTAAGTAAATAATTCACCTTAAACCTTACATCATAGGCTTATTTAGAAAACATCAGAACTCAATGTCGTATTTATTATGAAAATAAACTCCAACTGCTACTGACATCAATGTTTCGCCTTTATTCTAAAAAAGTAATATGAATTGATTTTATTTGGACTCATTGGACTGAAAAAATGAACGTGAATGAAATCACGTTTTTATTGTTAGTTTATTAAGGTTTTGTATCCTTGTTTTTATATTGTTATTTAAATGGAGTTTTTTTAAGCTTTAGGAAAGGGAGAGGTGTTTCTCTCTTCCATAAGAGTTCTGTAAGCTATCTTGATAAAGTCTTTAGAATAAAGATGAAATATTGATGTCAATAGCAGTTGGAGTTTATTTTCCTAATAATGGATCAGTTTAAATACGACATTGAGTTTTGATGCTCTCTATTCATGTCTCACAATGAATATTAAACCACAAAATAATCCTCTCGCTTTGATTTGATTAAAATTAATTGATTTTAACCATTTCAGTGTTTGAAGATTGAATGAATTTTCAGAAAATGAAAATATGTAGAGTACGTTTCTATTCCGATAGAAATTAAATTTACAAATACACAAAGAGTTTTCCTTTCTACTATTTTCACGGAAAAAAAAAAAAAAAAAACAGTCGAAGAAAAGTAGATTTTAATTTCTTTATGAAACTTCTTGTTCTGACTAAATTTGTTCGATTTTTAGTTGAACTTCTGCAATTTAAGAAATTTATACGAACCGTTAAAAAGCTTTTGATAAATAAAGCATTATATTTAAAAAAACAATTCTACTTCTTCTCTTTTTCCAAACTATCATAAAAGAATAAAAATGCTCCTTTGAACAGTCCCAACATTTGATAATCTGTGATAATCCTAAAAGACTCTTTTCTTCTTTTATGAGCATATTTCAATTTAAATTTGCTCAAATAAAAAAAAAATTTAAATTATTTTTTTCAAACACATAATTCTCCCTGAACTTGAAATCATCAAAACGAATTTTTTTAATCTGAATTCTTTAAAAGGTTCCTAAAGACTTCTTTAATTTTTTAAATTTTTTAATTTTTATTAATGTTTTTACTTCCTGGAGACCGAGTGCGCAGAATTTTATTTCAGGCAGACAAAAAGTAAAAATAACATTGCCAATTAGGCCTTTCCTTGGTTAAGGGATGATGTGCATTTGATTGTTATTTACTTCCTTCTATTACCTGCCAAGGTAACTCAGAACCAAAAGAACATAAATAAAGGGAAGTTTGAAGATCTTGACTTTTACAGATCAACAATCAGTTAACGCCAACAGATCAGGGGAAAAACAGGGGAAACAAAAAAGAAGAAAAGGATTTTTTTTTTTTTCTTTCATTCTAAAAAAAAAATTAAAAAAAAAACGATTTAAACATCGCTTTAGCTTTGCAATTTTGCAAAATCAAATAGAGAAAAAACAATGATATCCTCAATTTTTTATCGAATTTGGAGTTTCCTTTTCATTGTAATGGTGTTAATTTGATATTTCAGTTAATTCGTGTAGTTGAATCTAAATTTATTAAAAAAAAATATTAAAACGATTTACTTCTATAAAACTTTTTATTCTTCAAAACAATTTACTTTAGAATTTCTAGGTTCGAAACCTTAAGATTTTTAATCCTCTGATCTAAAGAGTGAAATCAGTGTTTCTGAAACATTTCGGTTCTTAATGAAGTTTTACCTGTGAGGAATATAATTCTAATGAAACTGAACTTCTTGGGTATTGCACTTATTTGTAGTTTAATATTTTAATTCTACCATAATTCACTTGTGAGGAAAAAAATTCCAACTTAGTCGTCCACCAAGCTTTTTTTTTTTTTGGAAATTTTGCCTGAAAGTGAAATCCAGAAGTTTTGGAAGCACTGGTCTAAATAATGAGAGAGTTGTTTTTAAGACCAGATTTTAATTAATAAAAAAAGAAAGGTTCAAAGTGTGATTATTACTTACAATTGTTAAATACGATAGCGGAACATAACTATAGGTCTCCAAATTAGCTTGAAAAGACCTGGAAATTTTTGAGTACAGCACGGGAAGCAGTTTTAAGTCTTATAAGTAAATTAAATAGGTAATCAACGGAGTTAATTTGAGTTCTTTTCTAGTATGTGTATTCTTTTAAAAGTATGTGTTTTTGCAACAACTGCAACGAATGTTCGCGAAACATTTACCACTTAATACCGAAGCGAAATATAGATTCTGACCGTTCCCTGACGGTCTTTGTTAAACCAATACTTTCACAGATCGAAGGAAGGATGCAATGTTTTGATTGACAGAAACTTAATAACTAAGATATTACGATGTGACAATTAGTTTTTCTGATGCTTAACCAAAAGTATTCATAAATTGTTTAGTTTGGATGAAAGCTGTAACATTGCAAGGGGCTCATATCGTTAATCATTGACTTTTATCGTATAATTTCAGTCATAATCTTTTCGCTCATTATCTCTTAAGAGGAATAAAATCCTAATTAGAATGTTGTAGCGAAACATGAGACAGATATTAAGAAGCATTTCAATTACTGTATTGACTGTCTCAAATAAAGAGCAGTAGCCGACCCGTCTGTAGCAATACTTTGGATAATGAAACTTTGAATTTCAGTTGGTATTTAATTCTTAAGATGTGTTCTTTCGATCAATAAAGATACGTCTCTTATTTTGTGGACAAAACTAAATCACTTCACTCTTTAAGAATTTCACTGAAACTTATTACAGTAATTGGAATCTGCATTTAAAGCAATCCCATATAAACAGGCCATGCATGGCCACGGGAGCGCGGGAGGTAAGGCTCCCAGCGTTTCGTGACCAACGGGACTAGATTGAGGTCGGGAGGTACCCAGCCCGATACCCGCCCGCCTTTAACTCCTGGGAAAGAAACCCGGTACCCATTCTGCAGAGGGCTGGGTAGACCCTAGGACCCGTTTGGAGGAGAATGGAGCTGGTAAAATTACCGCCCTCCGCCGAGGCCGGGAATTGAACCCTCCACCTCCAACCCGCAGCCAAGCGCGAAGCCTTACCCACTCGGCTACCGGGCCCACGGAATCTGCATTTACCAAAACAAAATAACAAAGTGACTGAACCTAATATAACACAACCACTTATTGTTATTGCTTCGAAGCCACTTACTTTTCTATATTTTGTAGCAAATCCTAACTTTTAGGTCAAAGCAATTAACACGAACTGAAGATCTTACTGATCTTAAAATTAACACAAACTGATGATAATTCGTAGATTTGCCTTTATTTCTTAGGAAAATACATAGTCCTGAAGATGTCAATTCAGAAGTCTGCTAGGATGGCTTAGCTGCGTTTTGAGATGATTTTGATGATATTTTCGTAATCAGCTCGTTTTCTTTGAACAACTTAAATCTATTAAAAATTAAAACAGAATAAAATACTTCCATCGTACGATGGATAACGAAATAGAATAATAATGAATCTTAAAGAAAAGAAAAAAGGATAAGATCAATGAATAAGAAAAAAAAATAGAATTTGATAAAATGAATAGAAGGAATTGAGGTGTTTCTATGTTGGACAGCAAATTATTGTGATTGAAAGAATTCAGATGAAAAACAATCAGAATTAAATTGACAAAGCAGATGGTAGTTAAAAATCACTTAACTAATTATTATACTGTTACATCGGTTCTCACCAAGAAAGAATGCAGAGATTAAAGACATCAGGAAGAAATATTAAAAGAATCATCAAGAGGAGAGCTCTAGCCTATCACTTGACGTTATATTTTCTGAAAAAAATAAAAAAAGCTAAAATAAGTTAGAAAGTGAAGGACAAATAATTGTAATAGATGAACTGGATTCCCAAGAATGCGAAAAGATCAAAACAATATCCTTAAAGAGGAATGTGGATTGAAGAGATATGGATGATACGATTGGAAACAGAACAATTGATATAAAAAGACTTTCATGGATTAAGTTAACAGTTCAAAAGGAAGATGAAGATACATATACAAAACCTTATTTTGAAGTTCTCTTGATCTATGTTGTAGATTTTAATTTATGTTGTCATCATTACCTGATGACATTTCGAAAAAACATGTGCTACTATTTCTCACTCTTTTTGAGGCTGTCAATCACTTTAAATTTGTTTACATTTGACTCTACCCACCGCACATATTGTGTAAATAAAATTTGAGTTTCATTTGAGACATTATTATTATTATTTCCTTAAATAGTATTTTAAAACATTAAAAAATTAGTAAAACTGCTTATAAAAATATGCTATCAGAGCCTTCTCTTAATACATCATCTGCGACCCACTTATGGAGAAACACTGCCCTTCAGGAATGAGATCAAATACTCGGGGGTAGATTGCAAGTAAACAGAGACCCAGGCATTTCTTCATCAGTCTTCAGTAATCAAACAAGTAGGCATTTAAACAGTTTCAAAATTCAAATGGAATTGGAACCTATTTAGAAAGCAGTTCTGCTTGGATGTTCTGCTAATTATCTTCGAAGCATTGATCGAATCCAATAAGTCCTTGCCTTCATATTAGATATTAGAAACGGTCTGCATTATTTTGTTCTAATGCAAATGAAAAGAAATCAAAAGAACGAAGGCTTTTAAAAGTCTCTGAAACTTTCACAGAAAAATAAGATTATGAAACACACAATTATTATTATAATTGGTGCAGACCCGGAAAGCTGACGTGATTCATAAAGCGATAATAAATATTACGCGAGAAGTTCCCAATAGACTTCGTTAGCTAAGCTCTAAAATATTGTATGAAAGTTTGTTGGATTCATTGGTATAATTATATTCTCGAACCTGGCAGATCAGCTTCGGCTGGTTTCGGAAGAAAATAAAAACAGAGAAAGAAGGATAAAATAAAAAAACCCAACTCATTAATTGATTTTTTTTTTGCTTACGTAAGTAGCATGAGATGCTAAGATTAATAATAATTTATAAATCCTTCGGTACTTCTTTATTAGTATTTGTTGTTGCTAATAATTGATTCACGATATCGTTAGCGTAACTAAAATCAGATCCAATAAAATGGGAATTCCATAATAAGAAAGACTGATTGCGAGGGACTTCGTAATTGTTTTGATGAAACTGATATCAGAGCTCATCAAAAGGAAATAGAGTTAATTAAAACACGATTAAAAACAAAGAAAAGATAATCATTGTGTCGATTATAAATGGATTATAAGAGTTCGTAACATAGTGAGGTCTCATTATTAAAAAAAAAAAAAAACTGAATGTGTCTGTGCATGCATATATCCAATAAAGGAATTTCGCAACAATTCGCAAGAGCGTTGCCTGGCAACAGGTATATTGTTGCATGGTCAACTCAACTGCGCAAATTTCTGACTGTTACAAATGGGTTTCAATATTGTACTGCATGTATGGTTTAGAAATTAAACTTTAATTTACTTTTAGTTTTAGTTTTAAGTTTTAGTTTTTTTATGTATTTTTTTTTTTTTTTTTTTGAATAAATAGTTTGTTTCTGTTATATATGTGAGACTTCCGGAGCCAAGCGACGCGACGGACAGCCTCTACTTTGATATTAAAACTATTGTATCTGAAACCAATATTTGCATCTGACATTTGAAATGACTACAAACTGCGTATGATATTTATCATGTGTTTTACTTGAGTTTTAGTTTAAAAATGAACGTTTAATAAATGCTATTTGACATCCTTAAATATAGTAACATTTAAATTGATTGTAATTGAGAAAAATTTAGCTGAGTAAACTCCTAATTGTTATCATTGAAATGGGGGGTGGGGGAACAGTTGACTGACGTTGACTCGTTCTGACATCTTTTGGGTCTTCTATCAAATGAGTTCTTTCGTTTTACTGATCATTTAAAGTGCAAAAAAAAAAGAATGCTGTAAGAATAGGAACACAAAGAAAGCAATCAGAAAATAAGAAACATGTTAAGAATGAAATCTTTACATGGCTTGAACTCATTATTCCTTCAATTTGAAGGTCTTTTGTTTCTTTGATCTTTCCACTAATAAACACTGTAATTGATCGAAAGAAAGTATTGCTTTAGAATTTAATTAGAATCAGGTGCTAAAAAAAGCATTGGAGCTAATCGAACTTTCTTTTTATTTTAATTTGGTTAAAACAAAATAGACAATCAATACAAGTAGGCCTACATTTTTGGAATTCCCGTTCTGTCCAATTATTCACTTAATTTGTTGTTTAGTTTTCATATTTAGAATAAGCTTCAGGGATCAATTGACATTAAGTAAATCATCAAATAATTATAGAATATCTTCATCATTTTGATATTTTATAAGAAAATGAAGACTTATAAATGTTGTTTTAAATCACTTTTCTTTGTTGTTTAAAGAAAAAGGATAGTCTCCGTTCTATAAACTGTAATAACGAAATAGAATCCCTGTGGATTAAACGTCTGACAGTAAAAGGAACTGTTATAAATTTATTCTTGATTCAGTTGTGATCGAACGTCAGTTGTTGGGTTTCCTTCTGAACCGACTTCTCAGAGAACAGGAAACAATTCATACGACAATCAAACAAAAGTGGTTTCTTTTCTGTCTTAAACGTGGAACTACTGGGGTAAGCAAATATCCACAACCAGTCAAAGCATTTCACTGCTCGCTGCTTCTTTTATAAGTAATACTAAGGAAGAACCCTCGTGAAACTAATCGGACATTCCTACAATGATGTAATCTGCATAACATTCTTTGATGAATGATAATTCTAATTCAGAATGAAAAAGATTAAAAAAATAAAAAACAAAAAAAAAGTACTTTACTTTAAGGGTATCTATTACAGTATCTAATAAAGAAAGATCTAAGCTGTTGTTCGGTCTTAAGATATCCTCTTCGGTTTTACACGGGTTTAATCCGCAATTGTATATTATTATTATTATCCTTATATATTATTTCTCAAAGGTGTTTTTGTGTGGGTACGCCATATCTCACTTAATACTTCATCAAAATCAATGATTGAGACATCATTTTGAAGATTGCTTTCACCGCTAATGACGAAAAATAAACAAATTGTTGAAAATTAATGTTTTCGTTAAAAAACTATTTTAAAAACCTTTTTATAAAAGTGTAGACACGCTTTAACAGAAGCGGCTTATCTTTCGAAATCGAAACAACATTTCAAATAATTCTGTAGCGCCGTAAACTTCAAATATATCCTTTTTTGAATAAAAATGCACTTTAAAATGATATTTCATCGTTTATTTAATAAGAACAGATAAAAAAAAAAAAACAAAGATTTATATTTTAATACAAATAAACGATTTATTCCAATAAAAAACATAAAAATTTGTCAACTTCTCATATATTATTTCTGAAAGGTGTTTTTTTTTGTTTTTTTTTTTATCTCCCTCAATACTTTATGAAAATCAATGATTGAGATATCATTTTGAAGATCCGTTCACCGCTAACGACAAAAAATATTGACGGCAACTATTGACAATGTGTTTAACTAACATGCACGACAGCTTTGGAGTTGTTTATTATTTCTCAAAGATGATTTTTTGTTGCGAATTATTCGCACGGGTCAACTAGTTATTATTATTATTATTATTGGAGACCAATAAAAAGAAGCAAATGGAATAATTTTATTTTTTATGCATTAAATTTGCGTAGTTTGTTTTCGGAGACATATTTCAATTTTGATATTTTTTTATTAAATTTTTGCCTAATTGTTTCGATTTACGGAAAGAAGCTTGAATAGAAAGGAATTAGAAAAATTTACTTATAAATATTAAAGTCACTAGAAAAAATATTAACAGCAAACTAAATAAATTAAACAGACAATAAATAAAATGTTACTAAAAAGAATAAATAATAGAAACAATTAATTATTCAGACTATTAATGATTAATCCATATTTCCTCCTAATCTCTTCTCTTCTAATAGTCATATTAGTTCGTAAAATAATATATCATCACTTTTAAAAACATAAATAAATATTTAATATGCTTTATATGCAAATTTTCGGAAAGATAATACGACTTTCCTTTATGTAGCTTGATAAAGGAAAGTCGTATTGTCTTTCCCAAAATTTGCGTATAAAGCATATTAAATATTTATTTATGTTTTAAGAGTGATGAGGTATTATTTTATTAATTATTAATGTTAAGTGAACACTAATTATGTAAAAGAACTAACAATTACTGACAAATTGAGAGTAACTATAGTCTTTTAAAATGTTTTGGACTTCACAATGCAAGCATTAGAATATCGGCATTTTGACATTTTACATTTGTATATTTTTTTATATTACTATTAAGTTGTTTTTGGTTTTTTGGTTTTTAATTTTTAAAACTGGAAGATCGTCATAAACAGAAGATTTATTAGCAGATGAAATGTTAATCTAACTCCATAATGTTGTTTCACAATTGTTTGACTTCTTTATAAATCAAACTAATTCCGTTAACCTGTCTGTCTTCATTGAGTGCAATGCATTCAATTGTTATTGGATGCTCTTAAGTCAAGACTCGCACGTCCTTGAACCTTTTTACGTTCCATGTTTGGAAGCAGAAATGTTGCCGTAATAATGGTGATGGAGGTACAATGACTCTCGAGAGATTAGCCATTGCGGCATCACTGACCTATTCCTCGGCGCACTTTTGGGGTATTTTGCGGAGATAATCCATTCAATGTTAATGCTGTGGACAAAACATTACACAAAAGGAATTAACAGGAAAGTATTTATAAAATGTGCGATAGCTCAGTGAAGATTACTTAAAACACCGAAATAAATATTTCTAAAGATACTTAGAAATTAAAAGAGTAGACATGATTAAAAAAATAACTAGGTACAAATTTAAACTGGATTGTCTTTCTAAGTAGGCGAAAGACTGAAAAGATTTACAAATAAGGAAAAGGAAATCTATTAACTTTCAATGATTGTTAGATAAGAACCATCAACCAAATTTCAATGTTATCATAAAAAAGTGTTTTATCTCTTGCAGAAGAAAAAAAAAATCATTTTTTTCATAACAACTCCCTCTATCACTATATATCAGCTTAGTATTTAAGTGGAATTAATTAAAATTAGTAGTTAAGGAAGGCTAAAGATAAGATTATTTACATTGAGGTTGAAGATATTGAACTAAAATGTTGTTAAATTTTTATTTTTCCTTTCTTACCTTTAACAGATCATAATTTTCTGCATAAACTAATTAAAATTCGAGCAATCAATGAATGAACAGCATAGACTGAAAACCAACCAGCAAATATACATTTTTTTTATTTCATTTCGGAAAGATGAAATTAATTTCTGTTAGTTAACTCAGAGGTCAGTAAACTCAGTCAATTTGAAAACTGGTTAAATGTTTAGGTTATGTCTGTTATTTTCAGAATTTTATTTCGTTATAATTTATCTAATTCTCAACTTGTATTTTGTCTTCTTGTTTTTAGAATAAATTCAAATCTCTCTTTGTTTCTTTCTCTATAAGGAGACTGAGTCTCAATTTGGAGATTTTCTTTTTTAGAAGACAAGTCAACAGAAATTACCTAGAAAGAGCAAATGATTTTTGTTTGTTGACATCTAAGAGAGCTGGTTTATGTAACAAGGTCATGAAATAACCAATCAATTAAACTGGGATGGAGTCGCTACAATTAATAACACTTGAATAAATTTGGCGATAATCGATAGTAACAGGTTTGGGTTTTTTTTTTTGTGCAGTTTCAAAAAAACAAAAGTCTGGAAATATAGGACATAAAATTAAGTTAATCACTTTTACATAAATGAAATATTTAAGTTGTTCTTCAAAAAATGACCCTCAAAAAGATGGGTAGATAATCTATTATCCAACATCTTCATTTTTGATTGTGTTTCTTTCTTGGAGCGAATAAAAGAAGTTGTGATTCACCCATTGTTATTATAAAATATAATATTATAAAAAAATTTTAAAAAAATATATATAAATTTTCGTATTTTTAATTTTTGAGCAACATTAAAATAAATAAGAAAGAAAACCAAAGACTGCACACAAAAATAAACAAATCACGCCTTTGAGTTTTTTAACAGAGGGAGTCGGAACGGCCGTTTCGTCCTTATTGGGGACTCATCAGTCTGATTCACCCTCCCCGATGACAAGCCCACAAACGTGTGAAAAAGAAATGCAAGTCACCTTCGCTCCCAAAAGTGACTCCCGAACAAAATGCACAACATTTTTAATTAAGTGCGAAAGGGCACATAAATAAACCTTCGACCTAACAATCGTTAGATACGAAAGGTAATCTAAAGAAATCAAACCAAAAATACATTATAATTACAAGAATTAAATTTAACGTGCAGGAAAATTATTATGAAAGGAAACCAAAGACTGCACATAAATAAACATTCTTTCTCACGCCTTTCTGGGTTTGTCATCGGGGAGGGTGGATCGGGCTGATGAGTCCCTAATAAGGACGAAACGGCCGTTCCCGATTCCCTCTGTTGACTCAAACTCAAAGGCGTGTTTTGTTTATTCACCTGAAGTCTTTGGTTCCCTTTTTTTTTAATAATTTTTTTGCACATTTAACAATTTAGTTCTTGTTATAAAAATAAATACAGTCGGACCTCTATTTAACGAACCTCTATTTTGCGAATTTCTCTATTTTGCGAACTTTTCTTTGGAACCAAGAACATTTTGCTAATTTCTTCGTAAAATAACCTCCAAATAGCTAAGTGCATTTTCTATTTAACGAACTTTTTCGTGGTATCTATTTTTTTTTCTCCCTGAAATGTTTTTATTATTAATATTCCCTTAGAGGAAATGAAAGAAATGTGGATTCAGCTCAGAGAAAAGAAAAAATTAACGATGATGTGCTGATTGATGATTATCTTTCACTTGATTTGGAAGTTGAGACTAACTAACTGAATCGGATATTATGGACAGTGTGAAAAATAAAAACAATACAGCTATGAATTGCGATGAAGATGATGAAAATGGAAATGATCATGATGCAGAAATCAAAAAACCTTCCCTATGATGAAATACTAAAATCATTTGAAACAATCCGACGTGGATTACAATTTGAAGAAAATACTGAAGGGATTTTTGGTGCATTGCAAAGATGCGAGACATACTAAGAGCGAAAACACTTTTTCAAAAAAAAAAAAAAAACTCAAACAAAATTAACATACCGATACTTTATTAGTATGTTGTAATGTATGCTTTATGTCATTAAAATTATTACTTTTTTAAATAATATTTATTGTTTATGTATTATAAATCTGTTTTATGAAGTTTAAAGTCATTTTATAAGGTGAATCTCTATTTAACGAATTTTCCATATAACGAACTTCGGAATTTAGCGACTTCGTTAAATAGAGGTCCGACTGTATTTAATCCGTATTCTTTACATAAAAGTATGTATTTTATTTTAAAAAAACTAATGCAATTCGGCGTTCGTTGTCAAGACATGAAGGAAGATATTTTGAGAAGTAGAAACAGCATTAGAGGTTAAGAATCATAGTTAGTTAAAGTTGCGATCAGGCCCAGAGGACCGCGCAATGCAACTGGAGGGTAGGCTCCAGTGTTCAGAACATACGGGACAAAGTTGAGGACGGGGGGTCGGCCCGTCGCTCGCCCGCCTTTAACTCCCGGGAAAGAAACCCGGTACCCATTCTATAGGGGGCTGGGTAGACCCTAGGGCCCGTTTGGAGGAGAAAGAAGCGTGGAAAAATTCCCGTCCTCCGCCGAGGCCGGGAATCGAACCCGTCATCTCCAACCCGCAGCCAAGCGCCCTTACCCACTCGGCTACCGGGCCCACTAAGAATCATAGAGTAAAAGAAAGGAAGGGAAACAAGGTTTCATTCAATTTCCATATCTGCTACCAAAACATACATAAATAAGTAAAGTTTATCGTTAACGGGAATAAAAGGCACTGAAATATTAATTTCAAAATAACTTGAAGGGGGAGGGTTATTGTTAACATGGTACGAAAAAAAACCCTTCTCAGTGAAGGTGGTGTTTCCTTGTTTCATTCTATTATTTTACTGGAGAATTAAAAAAAAAAATTATTTCGTTGAAAGTAGAAGAAATTATTAAAAAACCAAGAAATAAGAAGAGTAAGTTTCCAATAGCTTCAAGTCAATAGTTATTTAAATAATCCAAATAGGAAATAACCTTTCCTTACACTATTTGCAAAGACAAGTTGCTTTCTTTTATTTTTCTTAATTGCAATTTACATAAAGGTAGAAAAACAATCTCAGAATTATATATCCATTGACTGCATGTCATTGAACTTAGAAATGGAAAAATTCTATTCCATCAATGTTTTCTACATTTCCATTAGAAACAATTAATATATATATATTTTTTTATGTGTAGGTTATTGCTTTTTTTGACTGGGGTTTAATGGCTACCAGTTTTCCAGCTTCCGAGAGACTGAAGCAATAAAAGCAATAAAATCTCTCTCTTGTTAATTCTAGTTCTTCGTAAATCAGACGAATTTGTCGTCAGTTCTGGCCATTTCGACGATAATTAAGAGTATTCTAAAGAACAACCATATTATTGCTGAATTTTTCCTGGAACTTTTCCAGACAGCGCTCGTCTTTAAGAACCAACTATTTGGCATCAAATTTCTTAAGATACTTTTTTTTTCTCCTCGAATGTTTCTATTTTCAATAAAACGCAAAGAAATATCCGAAGGACATTTTTTGAGAAAAAACTTTCAATCAAAAATGTCGAAATATTCATATCTTTTTTTCGGTTATTGAAATTATAGAAGGGTGCAACGAAAGCCGTTTTTAATCAACTTTTTATCTTTTTTTCCAAATTTGAAAAAATGAAATAGAAAAAAACTTGCACAATTTTGTTTGCCACGAATGTAGGTGTGATTCAATATTTCCATTTGCAGCAGAGATCTTAAAACAAGTTTATTCAGTTGTTACCTAACAATATGTTGATGAAATTTATATTAAAATCGAACCTCGCTGAACTTCTTTCTGCTGTAAATAACCATTATTAGTAGATAAGGTTCACATTTTTACAGTAAAATAAACCAAAGAACGCACATAACTAAACAAAAGAAAGCACAAATATCAAAAATAGCTCAGTGAATTTGTGTTTTCTTTTGTTTAGTTATGTGCGTTCTTTGGTTTATTTTACTGTAAAAATGTACTAACGCACGTTAATTTCCTTGTCTAAGGTTCACATTATCCATTAGTAACATTATCTACATATTTACGTCAATAAAAACTGTAAATAAAAAAATAAAGGCTGGCAAATGATAGAAACATGTCTGATTAATTCTGATATCTAAAGCCTCAAATGTCATTCTACTTTTTAAAAAAAATTTCCGAAGAGAAACTATCTTTGTTGAAAATGTCTAAGGATTTCGTAGCAGAAATTAACGAAACGAAAGAGAAATCAACATCGATTTGTGGAAAGAAATGGATTTTTGAAAATTTTTACAAAAGTGGACTATTCCTACTATTTGCCTTTCCTTTTTCTTTATTATTATTTTCGAATAATGAACCAAAATGAAGTCACTTCTACAATTGAAGAATAAACAGAGATACTAAGAAATACTTGAAATGAAAATACTGAAAAAAACGCTTTGGCAGTTATCAATCGTTGTTGGTTGTAATTTTAAAAAACCTTACGATGATGAAACAATCCAATATTTCTTCTGAGTTCGTAAGAAACAAACTTTCTTTTCTTTTCTTTTTAATTTCGTTAAATTCTGAAATTTCAGAAGACGACAAAGTCGAAGAGAAATACTTTAATTTTTTAAAGTTTTATTGATGTTATATTTCCATACATTAAATTGTAATTTTAATGTTTATTTGAAATTTAGCCATTCAAAAAACAAAAAACAACAACAACAACAAAAAACAGTAAATTTGAGTGAATTAAGATACAATCAAATTTGTCGGAACTAATCCTAAGCGTTTCCATTGAAATCAATGGATTTTAGAGTTTACTCTTTAAGAATTCTGTAATATGGAAAGCATTCGAAGAACGATTAGCTAAATATATTACGATCACAATGATTCTATGTACATTTAGATTCTGCCTCTATTATGTTTATTATTCAGATAATGCAACAGAATCACAAACTATACTGACTGTTTTACAGAGGTAGTAGTGCACCAATGTAAAATAAATAAGTTTGTTATTCATTCTAATTAATTTTTTTTCTTTAAAATACAAGAAAACTTATCGCGTGGTATTTGAAGGAATTTTTCTTCCTTCTAAGCGACTCACTGCGTATTTTTTGGGAGGTGACTTCATCTTATATTAGTCCCAAATACCTTCCTGAGATAATTTAAACCTTGATATGTTCCTAAGCCTCATAAGATTTTATTGTTTGTCCTTCGCTTCCATTAGTTTGTCCTTTACATTCTGATGACTTCACAATCACAAGGACATTGTTGTATCTTTTCTCCTCTCTTTAACTAAGAACCCTTTAATAAAGTTTTTCTTAATGTTATTCACCTATAAATCTTATTTATCAATTAATAAATATCAAAAAATGATCAAATCCTAGAAGCAAAGGGAAGGTAACGATCAATGTGATTGTAATTTACAAGGAATGAATTAATTAATGAAAATCTTAATTTTATATTGGATGCATTATTATCATTATTTGAAAATAAACATCAATATAATTAATGTAAATATTAAAGATAAACTTAAATAAAGTAGTAAATGTAATTAATTCTAAATAATAATATAATTATAACTTAGAAAAGAAGAAAGATTACGAATGATTTGACACCATCAGAAATAAATATTATTTTTTAAATATAAATGTAAGAATATTTACATTATGTAAATTGGCCAGTTTTGTTCGGTCAAAAATACATGGATAAAATTTAAAATAATAATTTCTATAATACCTACAATAGTGTTAATTGTAAGGCAAATGAAATGTGAGGAAATAATTCGTCATTGGCATTTTTCAGGAGTAAAGAAAGATAAGTGAAAAGGTTAGGATTATTTTATTTAAAAAAAAAACTGATTAATGCGATCGAATGTTTTTTTATTCCAAGAAAAATGAAGTTGAAGTTTTCTACTTTGGATGAATAAATTTTGAGATTGCAAAATTTTAAGATTCTTCTCTGCTTCGTAAGTTAAGGAATGTTGAGAAAGAAATGTTTTGAACTCGTGGTTTTCTTGACTTTGACTTGAGGAAATTAAGATAGTCGGAAACGGAAGGGAGAAGGAATAGCAGAATCTTCGGAAGATGAAGAAAGGAAAAAAAAAAACAGGTATATCTAAACAGGATTCGAACAGATCACAACCTCTAACTGACTAGACCAAATCGAAAGACAATCCTTACATAACAATAAAACAATAAATTAAAGACTTATGACAGAAACAATTCTTATTCTGATGTACTTTAAGGTTCTGTTAAAAGCTTTGGAATTGTCGTAATAAGAAGAAAGTGTTTTAATTCAGGAACAACTCCGAAATTCAATACTCAGTTCCGTTCTAAGCTTTCTAATCAATATTTGGTTTTTAAAAATATTTTCCGAACTAATTACATGTTTCTTCATATGACTTTAAATTCTCTTAATAATTATTACCTTATTAATTAAATTGTTTTTAAGTACAAGTAAAACTAATTAAATATAGAGACGATAATGAACTTTTACACATATATTAATAATTAAAATTAAAACAAGGCGACGTTTCATAGAAAAATGTTGCAGATGGAAGTGTCCTCCAAATGAGCACCAAGTTTAGGCGCTTACATCTCCAACATTTATGTATTCATTTTTGTTTTCTTTGCCTGACGAAAAAGTTCGAATACCGGAACTTTGAAACATCGCCTTGTTTTAATTGTTAATATATGTGTAAAAGTGCAATATGGTCTTTATGTTTAATTATTACCTTATTATTTTACATCTACCCTATTAATAAGTAGCCCTTTCAGTTCTAGTATTTTCTGAATGTTAAATTCATTAGGAATTCAATTAGGACAACTCTTTTTTGTGTGTGAAATTAAAGGAATAACAAAACAAAATTTTAAGTACTTATTCCATATTTCTTCCTAATTTCTTCTCTTCTGGAACTATTATTATAAATCCACAACATACTCACATAAATAAATGCGATAAAACATACATTTATTCAAAGAAATTTTCGAAGAGATATAACACGTCTCTTCTTCTCCAGCTTAAAATGAAATTGTAACGAAATAAAAAAGAATTTAAATAACAATTAAGGAAGACTACGTGAATATAATATTACATTGATTGTTCAAAACAATTGCTATTAAAACAATTACAATAATTTAAGAGTAGTATTAGTCATTAACCATTAAATACATCTAATTTTACTTTGTTTTTACAACTTTCACAATTTTTATTGACTATTTCCTTAGCCATTCTTGTTATCCTTTCATTCACTTGTATCCCATCATTTCTATTTAAATTACTACTTTTTGTGTTCCTAATATACATGCTTTCTATGATTTTTCTTGTCTTATGTTCTTTTTCCACGCATAAGATTTTAATCTCATTATTCATACAATGAGTTTGCTGAATACAATTTTAAACAAAATTTTGTTTAAAGAATTTTAAAATAACGAATAATAAATAATGTATTAGCTTCCTGCAGCTACTGATAAATAATTCTTGTGAGTACAAACTTAGTGTAACATTTTGATACAGAAAGTGAGAAACAAATGCATTGTTGTCCCTTGAGAATGAATTGTCTCAGAAACCAAAGAAAATTTACTAATTTAGTAATGGATACAAAAAACGGATGACATCAACAATTTCTAAGCAATTAGCAAAGCATTAACTCATTCAAGATCCAAAATGAAATGTCAGAAACTTAACATCGACAGATATTAAAAAAGCAAAGTAAGCGAACCGAAAATAACAGGGTACTTTGTTTTAATTATACACTCTTTGACAAAAAAAATCGACTCACCAAGAAGGAATTATCCAATTCCTTTGCGTTTAATGTACAAAATGAAATGATTAGAATTTCAGAATAGCTGGATGATTTATTGGACAGAAAGAGCTACATAAAGTCAGCAGGTATAGCGTTGGTCCACCTCTGGTCTGGATACAGTTGTTACTCGACATGGTATTGATTGATACAGTTAGCGGATGGTGTTCTGCGGGAATTCTTGCCAAACGGCCTCCAATTGGCGGGCTAATTCGTCGACATTCTGGGATGATCGCAGACGACGCCCCATCACATCCCAGATGTGCTCAATAGGAGAGAGATCTGGCGATCTGACTGGCCAAGGATGTGTGTTGCAACCACGAAGACAATCAATAAAGAGGCGTGCCGTGGTGGCCATCTTTAACTTGCCGTTCCTTTCGCGGTACCCCGGGATTACTTTACAGCAACGGGGTCGTAGAATTTCGTCAACGCTGTGAGGGTGCCACGGGGGACTATCAATGTGGTCTGGCTATCAAACAAGATGGCACCCCAGACCATAACCCTGTTTTCAGTCCGTGTGGCGTGCGACAGTAAGATAGGGATCCTGACAATGGCCGGGCCGTCTCCAGACCCGTCTCCGCTGGTCGTCGGGACTCAGTTCAAAATGGAACTGAACAATTCGTATCCAAACAGCACAATTCCACGTTGATCGTGCCCGGTACCACTACAATCGTTCTTGACGGTGCATACTGGGCAGTGGTGGGCTGCTTACTGGGCGCCCCGAATGTAGATTCTGCTCCCGTAGTCTTCTACTAAATGGCCCGGGTGGTCACTTCAGTATTGGTCACTTGTTGGATGGTTGATGCGACAAATCTGGTGCTGTAAAAGCTGCTCTGACAATCACTCTATCTTGCCTTTCTGTCGTCGCCCTAGGCCGTCCACTGCCCTCTTGTCGCTGAAATCTGCTGTTCAAGACCCATTCCTACCAGCATCGTCTAATTGACGCATCGCTCCGACCCAAATGTTTGTTCATCCAGCCTCATGTAGTCCGATGGCACATTCTCTTTCTAAAGGGCGTTTCACGTGGATCCAAAAATCGGATGGTCGGATCCACGAATCGGACGTATTCTCTTTCACATGGCCACGAAACTCTCTCCGACGTCGTCTGTACGACATGTAACATTCAAATCGTTCGTATAGACGACGTTTCGTGGCCACGTGAAAGAGAATACGTCCGATTCGTGGATCCGACCATCCGATTTTCGGATCCATATGAAACGCCCTTAACTCCGTCCTATGGTCGTAATGGCGGTGAATTCGCTGGCGAGGCATTGTTACAGTTAAGTTAGGGAAACACAATCAATCCATTGGAAGTTTTGTTCCTGAAAGCGAGATTCCTCTCTTTATATACACCATCACGATGCTCAGTTCCAATGCGCTGTAGCTCCGGCTACTCATTCATTGGGTAAAAAGTTTTGATTATTGTCATATTTTGTTGAAAGGATTTTGCATGTTAAGTTTTGTTTTATGAAATCCTTTGATTTACGAGAATTATACGTTTAGATTTTAAAGTTCATTTTATTAAATTTCAACAATGTTGCAATGGAATTGTTTTCTTTCCGTATGAATGTTTGGATATTTAAATCAGAATCCATATTCACATTTTAAAACTGTTGTTTTCATTTCAATGATTTCGAATAAAGAAGCGTTGTACAACTCCAATGTAATCTGTTCCAATTTATTTGTAGTCAAGGTAGAATGTGATTGTCTGGAAGAATTTTATTAAGTTACTAAATTTCAATTAAACGTATCCCAATAATTTATTTGATTCAGCTGTATGTATGAGGATTAACATAAATCACATTGTAATCGTAAAATTAATTTTTTAAACCGTAAATGGAAAAAAAAGACACAATAAATAGTAACAAAATAAAATAATAATAATAAAAGAAATATTTTCGTAATATTTATTATTCAAAACACTAGAATCACCATCAATGATAAGATTTGGATCTTATCTAACACTTGAAGATCTATGATTTCCGAAATTATAACAACACAAATAAGAAATTATAATACATAAAATTAACGTGCGTACAACATGATTAGAAAGAAGAAAAAAAAAATAAGAGTAAAAACGTACAAGACTTCACTGATCTGTTTTTGGAAATTGCGATACTGGAAACCCAAGATGGACCATTTCAGGTTGCCTGACCTTCGTCAGTTGGGTCCGTCCAGTATCTTAACATTTCAGTGAACTCAAAAAACATATAAACAGAACAAAAGTAAACATGAAAACGGCTCTCCAATTAAAAAAAACTTCAAAACCTAAATAAAGAATAAAAAGGGGCCAATGAATTAATCCCCGCTAAGACCCGCTTAGCATATAAGAGATTAATTATAAAACAATTAATGTTTCAACGTTAAACAAACCAATGGACCACAATAATAAACATCAATTCAATAATAATAATAGCCAATAAAGGTAACATTTCATTTCATTTAATATCATATTCAAGAGCATTAAGAATAGAGACATCAGTGATGCTCTTGAATATGATATTAAATGAAATGAAATGTTACCTTTATTGGCTGTTATTATTATTGAATTGATGTTTATTATTGTGGTCCGTTGGTTTGTTTAACGTTCAAACATTAACATTGTTAAACTTCTTACTATGAAATTTTATGTTCTTACGCTATTTAAATTTATTTCGGGACGCTGCGCTGTAGGTTCCGAGTTTGTATATGTTTTTTGTATTTGTAATCTGAAGGTGGGAGATCATCCCAAAACATGTCTTATATAAACTTTTTTGTTGGATTCCTTTTATGTGTGGGGTCCAATTTTACTATTAGTTGTGTAATGTTTTAATTTAAAAATATTAGTTTAAACAGGTGTGTCGGCTTGAACTTTGAACTTTATTTATTCTCAACGCGCGTTAAATAATTAATTATAGGAAAAAAAATTGTTTTTTAGTATTTAAAATTAATCTAATTTGTCGTGATCTTTTTTATTCTCTATTATTTTCTTTTTAATTTTACAAAATATGTCAATAAACAGATATAAATTTTTATTACAAAATTCTTCTTTTAAATAATCTGATGTTCCATATTTTTAATATAAATTAATAATAACTAAGATTAAATATTTCAAAGTAGAACGAATACTTTGAATAAATTGCGAAATTAAAAATAAATTAAAATAAATTAAACATAGAAAAATCAGAGCAGCAATAACTAAGTAGTCAATTCAATTCGTAAGTTACGGTACTGAGTATTTCGTAGTTAAATAGTTTCCAACAACAAAACAGTATTTATTCGTTTCACGAAAAAAACCTCTGTTGGTCCCAGATGTAAAATGTCCTTGGAAATACTGTTTGTTTTGACTTTGTTACAGACTGTTTTCTGGCTGAAAAAGGTAAATGCTTACTTTGAAAAATGGCTGGTCAGTGGGTGATCGACGTAGAGTGGGTGTGGCTGTCAAAGTGAAGCGAATTATGTGTGAACGTTGGTAGAAAACAAAACTGACGCTGTTGACTGCACAATTGTTTCTCTATTACTTCCGATATTCGGAATAAATCTCTGCAATGATATTTCTCCTGGGTTGTGTCAGACTCTCTATTACTGTCTTTGGAAAACGCTGTAGAATCTGATGATCATGATGTCATGGTGTCCTCTCTTTATTTTTTTTCCAAGCATTTTCACAACTTCTTATTTAAAAAAAAAAAAAAAAAAAAATCAGAAATAGAAAATACATCATTGGCTTTTTTTTTTTTGTAGTGTCTAGGATCTACAGAATTTTTACATAGTAGGATAAATAAGACTGTTTGTCTAAACCTATTAAAATTTGAACACTAAAATGTTGAAACTGACATCTCAAGACAAGTCTGTTTCACGATTATTAGGCGATCATCAGTTGAGAGTAGTCAGAATGAACAAAGCAGGTCTCATAACAGAGTTGTATTTGAAGTAGAGTGGGTAAAGAAATGGAACCTCCATGAATACAAACTAAAAACATAAAACACATTAAAAATAAAGAAAAGAAAAAGAAAATTCACGTGCTGGGCTCTGCCAGCCTCAAGGAATTTCTTATGCGCATGTAAGTAAAGAAAAAGCGCCTAAAAATTCATAAGGAATTCATTAAGGCTGGCAAAGCCCAGAACATGAATTTTCTTTTTCTTTATTTTTAATGTGTTTTTATGTTTTTAGTTTAGATTTATGGAGGTTCCATTTCTTTTCCCACTCTAAGACTGTTTGTCTTTGGCAAAAAATATATTAAGTCAAATAATCTCCTATTTCGATTGATAAACTTGTTGATGAAATGAATGAATTTGAAATTAAAAGTAGTAGCTATTATCTATCAGTTGTAAATGTTATTAAAGTAATGAAAGTAGGAAATATTAATTCAAAACATAAAAATTCATTAGATGTATTTTAATTTAATTTAATTTATTTTTTCACTTGATGGATGTTAATGCAAACAAACAGGAAACAACGAAAAGAAGGAAAAAAGTTCAGTTACAAATTTGGCATTTATTAATTCTAAATGGTTTAGCTTGAAATAGGTGTCACAAAGGATGAAATGATTATCGATGCTGCTGCTATTTAAACAAGTAAGAAACTAAATATTTGCATCTAGGACAGATTAAGTCAAATGCAGAATAAAACGGAAACGAGTTCCCTACGTCTTATTGACATGGAAGACACGGTCCTTCTTGTGGGCTATTACAAAAGATGCTTGCTCTCAGCACAGAGCAAACAACAAACGCATTGAAGAACGCGATAAATACAAATAAGCTAAAGATTAATCTCCAACTCTCGAATACAAATTTCCGGAAGAAAGTAAATAGGATACAAAATGTCAACGGAATGGTCAATCAATTCAACAGCAAAATCATAAGACCAAAGTATAAAACACAGTAAAGGAATGATAGGAGTTGTTTGAGAAATAGGACGAAATAAAGGATGATCTTTGCTGTGAAAAATAAAAAACAATAGCGTTCATTAATAAGAAAGAATTTTAAAAAGATTTTACATTTAGAAATCTAATATTTTAAAAGTGACTATTAAAGCACTGCTAATTTGAATTATAATGATTAATATCTTAATAATGTGAGAAATAAAAATATTTATTTCATTATTATTTTTTAATTCCTCATTTTGTGATTATAATTCACAGCAATGCCTAATTAATGATTAAATATTGATAATTTCATTTTATATATTATTTTCAAAATATCAATCTATCAATGCTATTTATTTAGAAGCTGATAAGACAGATTAGTTATTAAACAACGTGTTTTTATCTGAGATATTCAACTCTTCTCTCGACAAGTTATTATTATTATTTTCATTTTAATCTTTTTTTCCGCTGATCGTAAAGCACAGTTTGGATGAAGATCACACTCAAATCTACTGTTTAGGTGGGTTATTTTTTTTTTCTCCCTTGCTTTAATCGTTTTCCTCTATTCTTTGTTGCTACCGCCATTAGTGGCATTTGTACCTTTCCCCCGGGCAAAGGCAGTGGACTCGTCCTATCCTCCGCCAGGTAGCAGACGAACGGAGTTCCAGATCTCAGTTGAGCACCTGTCTGCTTTCAGACCCACATCTCTATTTGGCCCACCTATGAAAACAAGTCAAGATGATGTTGGCTCTCTACTTCGATCAGGTAGAACCAAATGCTTTACTTTGAGTTATTTTATTTGTATCTTTTTTTTTTTATTTCTATCCAATTGAGTCGAAGTGAATGATTAATAACAGGAAAAAAGAACTTGAGTTGTTGTGGATGCTTCGTCAGATGGTCGCAGTTGAATAAACCCAATCTGAGGTCAGGTCGATCGATAACATATACATCTAGTAAAAAGTAATGCTACAACATATAAAGATTTTAAAAAATAAAAGCTACATAAAATATAGTTTGTTTTGTTTTTTATCTTATAAGCTTAGTTTAGGCAATTGCTGGAAGAAATTTTTCATTTATATTATTAGATTATATAGTAAACTTTTATCAAAGAAATACTTTATCGCCTCTGAAATTTGTATTTGAATTGAATTTGTGCTGAAAATTGTTTGTCAACCAATTTTATTAAATTTTTATTTTCAAATGCAACAACATTAAATGAAAACTGATAAAATTCAAAGAATTGATGATCAATAATTATTGATCATCATCTTTCCTTTTTGTTTTTTCTTTGCAGTTAAATTATAAATTTGTACGGTTATGTCTTAAATATCAAGTTGTTAATATAACCAATCCATAAAAAAAAAAAAAAATAAAAAAAAAAAAAAAACTAAGAAATCTTCATTTGCCGTAAGAACAGATGGAGAAGTCAATGTGTACAAGTAATTAAAGGTGAATATAAAATCCGTCATTTTCTTGTTTTTATTTGAGGAAATAATTAACCCGAGATGTTTGATAAGTGGATTTTTAATTTCATCGTCATATTAAAATTGCAAAAAGGGAAGGAAATTATTTATGAATATGAAAAGTTAGGAAATTTTAAAAATCCGTTCTTGATACCTGGAACGTCCCAATTAATAAGAATAAATTATTAGATTTTAATTTAGATTGTTTGCTAATGATTTATTATCTATAGAAAGGGATGTCACTTGTGAAGGTCTCATTATATTATCTTAATGATGAATATTCTTATTAGAAAATCTTCGCTCTCAGGGTCAAGGCGTTAAGTAGGGGAAGATTGAAGAACTGTAGGAGACCACTCTGGGACATAGAAAGAAGTAACCATGGCTTCCACATAAACTCATCTGTGAAATTTACTCTTTACGAACTCATTTCAGCAGAAAACTTATTTCAGAGTCATTAAAGATTTTTTTTTTTTGTTAATGTTGAGATACAATCAGAAATATTAATAGGAAACATCGATTGTATTATCTCGTATTTGGAATTAGAAGAATGGTAAAATATGAAAATACCTGTCTGTGTAGTTTAAGTTGTAAAATCAAGAACTTACTTATCGTTGGAATCTAAAGAAGTAAAGCCAGTCTTTCATTGAGACAGGGAAAAAAATATACATATATTAAATAACAATTATTTAAAAAAAATAAAGAATAAGAGAAGAAGGCAAGTATTACAGCAGTTATCGTCCTAAGGATCTATTCATTTAGCAATCCTTATTTATAAGGTTTTACTGAGTCTTAAATACAATTTTGAAGTAAAATATTTTAGAATAAAATCTTCTGAAATCTATAAAAAACATTTTCATAAATATATATGCATTTAGAAAATAAATATCATAAAAAAATACCTACGAAGCGTTATTGAAATACATTGTATATGTATATACCTTCGTTAAAAATCCCACTAAGCGATATTTATTTTGTTTAGTCATCCACGAGTGTCGTCAATGAGGGGTGGAGTTACTTTAATGTTAGAGCTGATGTAGGAGTTGAACATCCGTGACATTTCAAAAACTTCATCTCAGTTTATAACAAGCAAATTATCAATAATAAAATTAAGCCTCCATGAAGAAGGAAATGAATTTTTTCCAAGAAAAAAAGACGAAATTTATTCTTTGGCTTTCATTATCAACAATATATGGATTAGTTATATACTAAGACACTAATTTATAAAACGAAACAATAAGTAAAACAATAAAAAAAAGAAAATAAGAAATATAAAATAGAAATATTCCTGAACATTCCATTTGCAGCAGCAAATAAAACAATACAACGCAGCTACACAGAGGAATGCACAGTGATAGTGATCTGATAAAAAAGCACTGATTTTCCATCTTTTTTTATTTCACAGTTTGCTAAGTATTCCAAAACGTTCAAATGACAACCCTATTATTAATTTTTAGCTACCCATTTGGGAGCTATTGTGATAGCGACCGAAATCGCTAGCTATTGCGTTCGTCCGTCCGTCCGTGTCTGTCCACTCCTAACAACTCCCGATCGGAAGCTCGAGTCGACAAACGGATTTCTCCATAGTGTTCAGAGGCCCAAACAACGTAGGAGTAGGTTATTTTCAGGGGTCAACCCCCCCCCCCCCCCCCCAAATATTTTGCATTGTTGGGCTTTTTCCCCCCCCCCCCCCAACAACAACTCCCGAACGGAAGATCTGATCAACAAACTGACTTCAACATTGTGTTCAGAGACCCAAACAATGTTGGAATAGGGTATTTTCAGGGTCAACGCCCCCTCCCTCCCCCCATGTTCGAGATAATAGTCATTGTTTTCATTGGATTTCCTCTATTAGCTTAAATGTTAAAAATGCAACTATCTCATTTCAATTGTCATCTATAGATTGATTGGTAAAGTATCAGAGTCAAATGATGAAGGTTGTCAGTTCGAATCCGTATATCTATTGTTTTTGCTTTTGGTTTTTTGCTCTTAATCTTTTTATCTCAATGTCTGCGTGTATTTTTTTGTTTGTTTGTTTGTTTTTCGTATTTTCCTAACTTTTTTTTTTATTTTCCTTACGTTAATGTACATCCTTTTTTTTATTATTACTTTTAATTTTCTTTATTGTTATGGGTTGCCCTTAAATTTATGCTTTAATAAATAAGTTCTCATGAATAAATAAGATTTTATTTAGTTTCAATAGAATCATTATGTTCTTGGGGTAAATTCCTGAATTTGTCACTGATGCTGTTGGTGGTCGACGTATTTCTCATGTAATTAATACTTAGGTATTTACATCGGAGGTCATTCTCATAATCAAGGACTCGTAATCCTATGGGTTTCACAAGGAAGCTTTCTCTGTCGCTATTATAAAGCAATATCAAAACAAAAACAAAACAAAACAAAAAATCAATGAAAGGTAAACCTCTTTTCCTTTCGTTTCCAACTAATATTGTTCTGGCTGTAGATATTGACTGCAAGGGAAAGGTCGAGGATTTTCTCTGGTTAATTGTCATCCGTATTAGGTTCATCTAACCCTTTGTAAAATGGGGATTGGATTCTTTCCTCGAGATAAGGTGTCGGATTATTCTCCCAATCTTTACTTCGTGTGTTGGTTAAGAATGTCGGGAACTTTTATCCCTTCAGCCTTTATCCAAAGGATAATAGGGGTCCTTTAATTTCGGATTATTGCATTTGGTTTCTGAATCATTATCTCGTCAAGTGAAAGATTCAAACAAATGCTTCTGTTAGGAGAGTAAGAGAAGTGAAGATTTGAGCACATCGCAAATTAAGCAGATCATTGAAATTAAATTGCTAAGTTATGTCTATTTACTAACCGTTGAGGAAACTGAGTCTAAGCAGATCCTCGGGGAAATATTTAGACTATTAGAAAATGAACTCACGAGTCCTCTTTCTCTTGTTCTTCTACTATTTGAATAAGAAGAGAAGATCAGTTTAAGTCGACGTCGTTAGATCATTAGGCAGAGAAAAACACCCTCGTCATATAAAGAGAACGGGAATTGGAAAGCGGAGAATGGGAAAGAATCTGTTAAGGAAACCAATGATCTTTAGTTAATGGAAGAAGTAACAAAAACAAGATTTAATCATTGAAACAAGATATATTCGTCGTACAAGTTTCAAATACCTGAATATGTATTAAAGGTATATAAAAATAAAAAAAACAATATTCAGTGAAAAAAAGCTTCTTTTTATAACTTCGGTTTTTGGCCCGTAGTTGTTATCTGTTGGTCCTATTTTTACAAAATCAATGGGATCTTCCTTTAAACAATCTATCATATATCCACTGTTAAAAAAATTCAGTTTTCTCTCATGAATACTTTTTGAGATACAATGATCACAGACGGACAAACGGACTGGAAGAATTTCAAAAGTACATCCTTTAATTTACGTCGGAGAGAAAAAAAGGACTTTATAAACATTACACCAGAAGTACCAAACCTTATGTTACTTGGCTACCGTATATAACAGCGCTTCTTTATATACGAGTACAGGAAACTAGCTAACGTAAGGCATTAAATCACTTCACATTGAGGTTAGTATTGTTGTTGAAATTTAGGAATTACATCTTTTGTTATCGATCCGCGACAAAAATTGTCTTTATTAATTTTAATCAAAAAAAGATTAAAAACCTTATCTTATGTTTCTAAGATAAGTTTTTAATCTTTTTTGATTAAAAGTTTTTGAAACATAATTGTAAGAACGAAAAAAGCAATTACCTAAAATACAAATACATCATCTATTTTTTTAAAATTCTCAGTGGGAATTGGAGTAAAGGATGGGCTTAAATAAATAAAACTTTTAGCTTTTCCACGACTTTTCCAATGTAACTTTTCCAATAGATCGAAATACTCCTTTTATGTATGTATGTATGTATGTATATATGTATGCATATATGTATATTTTAGATTTTAATGAAGAGTTTTAATTATGTTTTTAATTGTGCAGTGTCCTTATTAATCATTTTAGACAACTAAATATAAAAATTGCACGTTAAACTAACTATCCAATTTAATTTTTAAACACAATGAATTTTTTAAAGTTCAGTTTGTTTCCAAAAATTGAGATTCCTGTGATGTGGTGAATGTGAATGTGGGTGGTAGGCCTCCGTCGAATTTCTTTTTTCTTTTTTTTTTTTATCAACCTGATACCACGAAAAAAGAGGAGACTTGTCTGACCTTGGAGAAGCAGCTACTGGGGAGATTCGTTTGTATAAATAATGTTGAGATGCTCAAATGGAAGACGTTTCTCAAAACAACCATTGGACTGTTTTTTTATTTGGAAATTACTATTAGACTAAGTTGGTGCAACACAGGATATTACAAGAATGAATTAAACTGTATAAAAGATTTCCTGTTGAATCCAAACAAAGGCTTTGAATAAAAACATTCAAAGATATTTTGATGCAACCTAATATTCATTTCTAAATCTATTCTATCTATCATGATTTCAACTTTTAACTTCATATCTAATGAGCTTCTATAACATTCTTCATTTCTCGCTATTACAATTGAGAGAAAGGAGTCCGTCCCAATCCCCCGTTGCTATGACAACGCAATTCAACATCTACATGAGGATGATTCAATTCACGTTCAATTTCTTAAAACTTCCCCTCGTGATTGTAAAATACACTCATGATTCTTCCAGTAGTAAAACAAAAAGATCAATAAGTAAAAGAAGTAAGCACAAATGAAATATTCTTCCAAAAAATACAAAATAAGATTCACTACAACAATTAATGTGTGGACGTTGTCTATTATTATTATTTACTTTCTTAGGTTTTTTTTTTTGTTTTGAGGAAAAAGAAACAAATTGGTGTCTTTCTTTCCTGTTGAAAACAATGAATGTTTTAATACTCAGTGCGAAAGATTAGTTTTAATTAAAAAAACTGTATAGTAACGTAATTCTCGTTGTCTTTTCACTTCCGTAATAAGATTCGGAGTTTTCTCATCTCCCAAGATTATTTCCTCAATTTTTTACTGCTTCGAAAATAACAGTATGATGTTCATATTCAATTCCTTAGAATGTTCTTATAAAGTAATTTTGTAAGTTACTTGAGTGTTTTAATATTCTGTTCACGTTCGCTTGGTGCAGATATAAACAAGGAACTGCTGTTGTGAGTCATCCTCTCCATTGAGATTCCTGGCAGATTCTTTTATTTTGATGCAGACATTTATATTCTTGTTCCTCCTGCAACTTTTTTTAATAGATTTCAATCGACATTAATTTTGTCTGGCTCTTTTTACGTAACTAAAAAGTCTATTTAAGCTGAACACATTGCTCTGAAAAAACATCAAAGACGGATTTGTTTTTTCAATGATTATTTTATTTTTTTTCACTACAGGATATTGATTTGTTTATTTATTAATAATTTCCAGAGTTTAAATGATGCTTAAGAGATTTTCCTATATATTTTGTGATTTCCTGGTCGATAAATTAAAATGACAAAAGGATCGTGTTAAGATTGAAAATTTGGTTCTTTCGCCGTTGATTTTTATCTTAGACACAGATGTTCTCTGAGGAAGTTCGCAAACAACAAATAGAATGTTTCTTTTTCTTCAATTCAAATTTCACATATCGTATCGACCTGAAACATCAGAAGTTGTTAAGTTATTAATTCCATAGCTTTTAGAGCTGTATCGTGGGAGGAAAACAGACAAGCTTTCCCCAAAAAATTCTAAGTAATTTTAATTGAAGAAATTTTATTTCTATTTGATCAGTTTGATATGAATATGAAAGTAACGTTGATTAAATAGGACAGAATTCAGTAGAAGACCTTTAGTCCGGATATTTGCATTATAATTGTTTTTGTTCGATGCTGATATTTTTGAAGCATTTTGAGATTCAGTTAAAATCATAACAAAATGTGGATTTCTCCGTTCTTTTCATTATCATCACTTTTCCTTTAGTTATTTAACTGGTTTCACTGTTTGAATTCTATTAAATATAAAGGATGATGTTTTACTGATGAAACAATTGTTGAGAGTACAGTAAAACCCCGATTATCCAAGCCCCGATTATCCGGGTTTCCGCTTTAACCGAGCTATCAAATATTTCTTTGATTTTTTTCTTTGGTTTCACATTTTCCACTTTTAAAACTAACGAAAAAAATTCTGAACTGGATCTCACCAATCAACGAAGAGGATATACGTGTCTGGATAAACGCTAACGTACAACAAGACATTAGAGATGAAATGATCGCCAATAAGGAAAATGAATCTAACGATGATGATGAAGACAGTGACGATGAAAATCGACATATGAAAATCTCCCATACAGATGGACTGAAGCTATCGAAAGTACTATTGAATATATAAAAACAAAAAGAAGCGACACCATCAATCCTGTTATCCTTAAGAAAATTGCACAACATTGCTGCAGAAAAACGCCAAAGTAACGTAAAACAAAAAACAATTAAGGACTTCTTTAAGAAAAAGAACTCTTTAATTATCGTAACAATATGAATTGCATGTGGTGTATCTGTATAACTTTTGTATTTGTTAAAATGTACATTTAAACCTATACGATTTATTTTATTTAAATTTTCGCTTTAACCGAGTTTTTCGGTTATCCGAGTTAGTCTTGGTCCACATTAACTCGGATAATCGGGACTCTACTGTAATTAATAATAAGAGTAGATTTTAAATGGAAAAATTAAATAATATTAAAAAATGCATTAAGAAACCCATCACCTGTATTCATTCTCACTAACTTATGTAAGAAAAAAAAAATCTGGTTTTTTTTCTTAAACTTGTATTATCTTTCTACTCACCACACCTGAAGTAAAATCTTTAGTTTTTAAAATAAAAAATGATTGTCTTAAGGAACTCACAGAGAGGAACAAAAAAAAAAGAAAGCTTCTATTTGATCGTTGAACTTTTATGGATAAACTATTTTCTCAATTTCTTGTTATTGAAAACAGACCTTCGCATTGAGATTCAGTCTTAGTTGATTGCGTTGGCGATATATTATGGATGGTGTTTCCTAGAGAGTTGTTCAAGGTAGACTCATGTATATTTCAAGAGTCATGTCCTTGTCCTTGAGTATGAAGATGAAATACTCATGGAAATGTAGATTTCATCGTCCGTACAAACTTAAAGCATCTCAGAAGTGCAACAGAAACACTTCCGAGATGAATTTTTCATCGAATGTGAAGTCTGTTCTAACGTGAAAGCAGTGTCACGTGTTCCTTTGATTGATTCCACACTCGATACAGGTTGATTCAAAACTTTCATCGTAGCATCTTCAGAAAATAATGGAAATAACTTTGAATGGAAACAATGTATTCGAAACAACTATTTAAAAAAACAGAATAAGATATAGTCTTTCGACGACCCACACATCATCCAAAGTTATGACAATCAAGTTTCAGTTTTTCAAGAAATTAGTGTTTACTTATAGTGCTACTCAGTTAAGAGACTCAAAAATAAATTACTGTAATTTTATTATTTCTTCGATATTCTTATTGGTATTTTTGACTGTATTCCATAAATCTGTTTCAATTTTTTAATATTACATTTTATTCCAACTTCACTTCTTGATAATGATTAATCAACTGCTACTTGTAATGCCTTCACAGATGTGTTGTTCTTTTCTTTGTTTTTAGATTTTAACTAAAAAGCCTTTCTGGTATTTGATCTCCCTTTAGCTCTAGGTTAGTGTGTTCTTGTACTGATGCCAAATAGGTTAACTCGTTCTGAGCTGCTAACCACCTGGGTTCCACCCTCATCTCTACAGAATCTGATCGATGTCTCTTGTAACTTTTCCTTTCTTGTAAATCATGAGAACCTACTTGGCCTCGCTTCCATATGGCTTCCAGTTCAAATTCATCGTGTTTTTTTTTATGTTCTTACCAATTCTGGATTTTATTTTCCAAAAAATGGATTCTATCTCTTCGATAGTTTACTATGCGTTTTAAGTTAAGTAACTGAGAATTAGCCCTTCTTTAATTTCTTTAAAAAACAATATCTGAGTAATTCTGTGTTTTTGAAGTGATTGGAATATTTTAATCTGTTTACTCATTAAAGCAAATACTCCGATGAAAATAATGTAAACTTACTAATTTGAAATATGATAATTTTTTCTTTTTATTAATTTTATTTTGTTTCTTTATTAGTTGTTAAGGCATTTATGTATGCATTAAAGGCTGGAGAAGGGGATTCGGTTCTTGTAGGTCGTAGATGTTTCACAGCTTCTTTTATCTCTCGGTGTAGATCAACCAACCAAAAAAAAAACCAAAGACAGGAAAAAGGACCTTCTGTGTACATTTGGAGGAGGGGAGGAAATTTGACTCTACCCCTACCCCCCTCATGCCTTTTATAACATATAAAATAAAATCGAATTATGTTATAATTCCAATTTTTTTTTAGCTTAACAAATATTTATTATAATAGAGTTCATGCAACACAATTATTATCACAAAATTTAAAACATGTTTAAGATACACAATTCCTATCCTTGATTTACAAAGAATAGTCGACTATTTGTAAATCAAGGATATGAATTGTGTATCATTAACATGCTTTATATTTTGTAATATTTATTATATGAAATTTTTGTAGTTAATTATGTTTAAAAAAGAATAAAGTTTAGCCGAATCTGTTAAAAATGTTCATTTACAATTTAGAAAAAAAAATCGAAAACTTTCAAGATGGGCGGTATTTTTCCTTTGGTATTTCCTTAAGAAAGACACTAGTTTTTCTTGACCAGGGCAAAAGAATTAAGTTGAATTAGTTCAAGTTTAAAACCCCAGCCACGTCGATCTCTTTTTTTTTCCGATGGGTTTTATCAAGGCCAAGGTGCAAATACCACATTAAATGAGAACAACTAAGTAAATACTGTTTGAATGCAACGGAAACAACCATCACGACGACGTCTCGCGACATTCTTATCTAAAACAACAAAAACGCTTTTGGGAAATTCTCACGACACCGTTAGGACAATTACACTTTGTTGTTTCCAACATGTTTCAGTGGCGACACAGGGAAAAAAAAAATATTCGCAGCTGTTCCAATGGAATTTATTAATAAATCTACTACTTTTATTTACGATTGAATGAAGCTAAAATAATTTTTTTCCTTTAGGCCTATTGGTTCTTTTAGATTTTAGTAGTCAACTATTTTAAAATAGGCATGTTAATATCTTAAATGTAAATTTTATTTTTATGACATTTAAGATATGATGTTTTTATGATATGAATCAACGTGACTGCGTGAAAAAAAGATTAAGGAATATTAAAAAATTTCATTTTGAATAAAAAAAAAAAAAAAAAAAAGACAGAAAGAATAAAAACAGTTACTCAGTATTTCTCAAGTTAAAAGCACAGATGAATAGGGAGTTATTAAAACAAAAAGAAAAACAAACAAACAGACTTTAAAGTTTGAATATTTTAATAAGATCCAAAATAATAATTTAGTTAAGAAAACAAAATTAACCCAATCATTTTGTTAGGAAGAACTCTATTTCTAAGGAATGGATTTGATATTTTTTTTTTTTTTATTTTAGAAATTAAAATCTTTTTTGAGATTAAGCAAATCGGGTTTAAATCTTAAAAAAATAAATAAATAAATAAATAAATAAAACAAACAAACAAACAAACAAACCCGACTATTTTATTGTGATTGCTGATGAGCAGTAGACATGACAGTTTCCGAGTTACTAACATAAAATAAGGAAAATTATTTTGTTTTTCAGGGTGTTTTATGACCAAAAAAAATGACACAAAAAAATAAAAAATAAAGCGTTCCTCGTTGTTTCTGCTGTTTTAAGTAATAAAAATAAATTGCCTATTTGTGAACTATTTTTTCAGTAACTTCGTCAAGTAGCCGCTGTAATCCACGCCAATGAAAATTAGCTTGTTCTTTTTTCTGTCTCAAAAATTACTAATTGAAATTTACGATTTTAGGGAATTTTCTTTCTTTTCATCGCCAAACATGGAAAGTTGGAACATTTCCCAAACAGATAAATTAAACTGGTCCGGAAATGATAATTGGGTGTAGTAATTGTCCGGCTTTAACTACAGTAAATGCATAGGGTTTAAAAAAAGGCTTTATTCATTTCAAATTTGTTCAATTTGTATTTTTTTAAATTTTATTTAATTGTTTATTTACATATTTAATTTCGGTTAACTTAGCAATCTACAAACGTGAATTTTAACAATTTTTTTAAAGTCTCTCATTAAACACTGTTTTAATTGGTGACGTGATCATGTTATTTCTATGGAGTATTTAGAAATTTTATTAGCATCTTTATTCATGTGAAAAAATTAGTAAACAAATTAATTTTTCATCTTTTTGGTCAGAAGTAAACAAATGCTGGCGTTTCGTCTATGGAAAAGAAGAATTATGATGTAATTTATGAACGGTCTCTTGCGTTTGATGAAATCATTTACGGATGGCGTGTCTTTTCAATCCATGGGATGGGGTGGAGAGGATGAAGTACTTCTGAAAGACATGAATGAACTCATGCACATCAGTGTTAATGAAAGGGAAAACTGATTAACTTCATTCAATATAATATGTCCTGAAAAATAGGTGACAATTGTTAGGAATTACTTCATTAAGGTGAAATTCCTTCAGAGTTCTTGGGGAAACAGATAAAGCTGTGAATATCAAAATTTTCAAAAGACTGTTTAATGATTTCCTCTACATATTTTAATATTATTTTTAAGTCTCTAAAATCAAGTGATATTTATTTCTACGAATTATGTAGAAAATGTTTGTGAGCCACAAATAAATACTTTAGTATTGTCATAAATAAATACTTTATTAGTTTTTAATTTATTTATTTAATCACGACTTATTTTTAAAAAATAATATTTTTAGATTTTTAAAAAATAATATTTTTTAGAATAGATTCATGCGAAATTTTCATAATTTAAACAAAAGGTTACTGAGAACATTCTAGATATGACAGTACGTGGTTTGTAGTAGACGGAGATAATTTCATAGGATAACTTTAATATGGAAAACACTGCTTTGACTAATTTCGAAAAGACATTATCCGATCGATGATCAAGAGAAATTTACATTGCATTCCTGTAATAATATGTGCTTATTTCAATGCTTATTATTAAACGTAACTATTTTTCTTAATCAATTAGTATTAAAACCTATTCTTTTCTTCTTTTTATTCGTAATACTCAATCATTTCTTCAGACAAGTCACGTAGTTTGTAAAGACTCCCCATTTGACCTCCAAAGAGTAATAGTTGCCACGTTTCTTCCTCGATTTGATTCATTTATAAACTTTTTTATGATTTTTAATAAGAATAGCTTTTAGCCACTCAAAAGTAAGCAAGTAAAAAAAGAATTAAGTAAGTCCTAAAAACTTAGTAAGAAATAATTACCTTGAGTTGTTAATTTTTTAGCAAAACCCCTCAGTATTTAAAAAAAAACAAAGTAATAGCATTAGAACCTACAAAGATTTACTCTGATTAGTTTTAGTTCTGTTTTAATGGGATTATTTTATCGTAGAAGAGGAAAGATTGAAAACTATCTTTCGAGTTCTGATTGCGAAAAGGTCATTAAGAACTGGATCTCTCATTTGTTTTAAAAAGGGTTAAACGATACGAAGAATGAGTTCAATATAACTTTAAGAATGAAATATTAGCGTTAAAAAGCTTTTAACTTCAGAAATGTTTTATCTTTAGCCGATTATATCTCTGATTTATTTAAGCGAACGTTCGAATGACGAAGAACGCGGACAACTTCAAAGCAACGGAAAAAGGAACTGAAAATGATTCAAAACTTATTGAGAAAATTTGCTGTTTTTTTTTTTAAAGGATTTGTTAAGAAAAAGACTAAGAATTCGTTTTTCAAAATGAAAATAGACTCTTATTAAGAGGAAAGGAGACATTTTTAAAACATTTCTTTTCAATTTATTTTGCAGAATTCATAATGAACTCTTTGTAAAGGGAAATAAATATTCCACCACTGTTTCCACTATTGACCTTTGCTCCTCCTCTAAAATGTATGAACCATTTATTTTGAAAATTATTTTTTTAGTTTAGGTCAAAGTGCATTGATCAGAAGAGCAAAGGAGAAAAAATAGAGATTTCTGACGGATTTGGGTTATTGATGAGGAATGTTTTAAAAGTTTTGAATAAAACACAACTTGAAACATTGAACAGGAAGATTGAACATGATTCTAATGCACTTTTGTATTTCGTAAATGTACAGTGGAATATTAAAAGTTGCTAATAGAGCAAATGGATTTGAAAGGAAAAAGTATTTTTGATGTCGTTTAAGGATCAAACATAGCAACAGCCATTAAATATCTACAAATTAACTATTTTTTTTATTTTAATTATTTTAATTTCCTTTATGAAGAAGTCTATGAGAAAAACATATAAAAAGGAAGTTAAACTCAGATTTATAATATATATATATCATAAATCTGCGTTTAACTTCCTTTTTATGTTTTTCTCATAGACTTCTTCATAAATAAAAAAAAAATTAATATGTATAATATTTGGTTATCTTTAATTTTTATTTATTTTTTTTACTTATCTTTCTAATAAAGTAATTTATAATTGTCGTTGATAAACTTATTCTTATATTTTTAAGGTTAAAAACTACAATGGCATTTTTTCTATTTGTATACGAGCTATTTAAATCATGTCCTTTATTCTTACATCTCCTACCTTTAACTGTTCTAAAATTTTCTATCCTTTAATTAGTGGAAAGCAAATTCCAAATGTAATTAATAAAGAAAATATAAGTTCATATTCATTTGGTGAGAATACCAATGAAATATTTATAAAACTATTCTAACAGTTGTGTGCTAAGCTTTATATTGGATTTTTTTATTTTTTTATTTGTGTCTGAAATTCCTCGTCGAATGATTGAGTAATTGTTTTTCGATTTCAAAACCAATGAAAATAAAGAAATAAAAACACTTGTTAGTGCATTTCCTCTATAAGCATACGATGCAAGCTTTTTTAAATATTTGATGCAAATTTGATAATGACCTATTATTATTTGACACTGCATGTGTGAGAATCCGATCCTTGTCTCAAATAGTATTCTCAAGATTATTCAGAGGTCCGTATCTGTGTTAAAACAACACGGATTTAACTAACTACTAAATCTATTTGATCAAAGTACCTCAATTGAACTTAACCATCAAAACCGAATGAATTTTGACATGTTGACATGTTATGAATAACGCTAACTAATTACACTATAATTATGCATTATTGAAATGTAATTATAATTAAATATCAAGTCCAACCGATACATTTAAGAAAGAATAAATGTTACTTTACCTTTAAGTAAAATAGGAAATATTTACTGAAATTGATTAATTTATTTCAATAATAATAATAATAATCAGATAAGATTTAAAGAAATACGAAAGAAACAAAGATATAGTTTGTTTGTTGTTTTTTTTTAATATTCGTAGTCTAAGAAAAAAAAATATTTGAACGCAGCAAGCAGTAGTAGTAAGATACTAAATGTGAGATATTAAGTCCTCATCTTTAAACCTTTTGTTGTAAGTCCTAAGAATTACAGAAGACTTAGGGCCTTTCTTAATTGAATTCAGGAATGACGCAATGTTTGACTTGGAATAAGAAATTACTCAGCATTTACTTATAAAATAAAATTTTTAAAATGGTCAGTTGGATATTCTAATTGAATGCTATTTATTTTTAATACAGTCTGTGATCCATGAAATAATGGGTGAAAGTTTTCAGTTAATTCAAGTATCAAAGGAAATTGAATAATGAATCCATTCAGGTATTTACACATTGAAATCAAGGCAATGGTGTTTAATAAGGCTCGGGTGTTTTTTTGTTGTTTGTGTTTTTTTTTTTTTTTTATGAAAAAGATATCACTTTTTTTTTTTTCTCTTAAAAAAAAAAAAAAATCACTCCAAAATCTAAACTTACAGGAATTAGCTTTGGATGTTGAGGTTTTGATGATTTTTAGTTATTTTTTTCAAAAACGATCTATGTAATGAATTTTATTTGTATCCGAATCATTTTATTTTTGATTTAGGATTTGATTTTTTTCTTTTTTTTTACCTTTGAAGCTAAATTATTTACTATTTGGTTTTGTTTTTCATTTATAAATCTTATTTTTTACGAATCAAAGATTATTTAAAAGATAAATAATAAATAAAAAAAAAAAAATGGGGAAAATCATGAATTTCTAAAACGAATAATTTAAATATAAAAAATAAATAAATTATCATGCATCGAATATTAATTTGCCTTTTTTTAACGAAAATGCTACAATTATTTTATCCGTAAACTCTTTCGTCGGATTTCAGTCATTATTACATTTTCTCTTTTATTTGCTAAAGTAATTATCTGTTATTGGGTAACAGAGGACGTCAATATACAAGTGCGCTGTAATCACCCACTCATTTCAAAAAGGTTCAGGAAAAAATGTGTTCGCCATGAATCACACATGGAATGTTTAATTTTTCGGTTGTTTCTTGCTTGGTTCGTCTCCATTCTACTGCGAAACTCTTGACCTTTGTGCCATTAGCGTGTGCAGTGTGCTTTGCAAAGGGAGCGCGCTCCACCGTATCGTTCGTCCGAGGGGAGCAACGCAGCGTCGACGGCGGCGGCGGCAGTTGTTGTGTAGTTGCCGTGTGGATAAAACTAAGCAGTGATACGGTGGGGATGTCGATCGGACAACATGTCGGATTCGAGCACCGAAAGCGAACTCTTTCTGATCCTGTGTCCTCAAGAGATGAGGCACCAACTGCGTTCCAAGACACGCGATTCCATCGGTTCGGTAGGTGAACATTTCAATTCCCTTCTTCCGCCTTTTTCTTTTTTCGCCTTCGCTGCCAGTCTTGGCCTAACAGATGAACGTCCACGTTTCTGTAATTCTATCTTCGACGTTACGAAATATTTCAGTGAATTTTTATTTTAAACAACTTATTGTCCAATGGAAACCACAAACTTTGAGGACAAGCTCAACTTTTTTTCTTTTTTAATTTTTATTTGCTGAATTTCCGACTCAGGAGAAGTGTTATAGTTAGTGCCGAGTGGTTAACAATTTTCAAATCCAACTAGTTAATTTACATTTCAGAAATCGTACAGAAAAACAAAACAAACACACACGCGGAATTAAAAACATCAAAGTAGTAATAACGACACTTTGTTAAAGAATTTCATTAGAAATGGAAGAATTGTCTCGTTTTCAGGATTTCAAGTAGTGTTTAAAAAAATAATACTTTTATCTTTTAAGTTTGTTTCAATATACTTAAAAAATTATTAAAAAAATATATAAAAAAATAGTAATATACGAAAGCTTTGTCGACAGTTTCTTGCTGTTACTGGTTTATACTTTCTTGTGGCGAATCAGTTCCTGTAATTTCTAGTATGGAATGTGAAGATATACTTATTGATTAACTTGAAAAACTGTTTTTAAAGGGAAAATGCAATTCAGAGACAGAAAATGTCAGATTTCCTAATGAAAGAATTCGTTACATTTCATTTAAAATAATGGCATTTTCTTAGATGTAATTCAATTCTATTCCGAATTGTATTTTTAAAGGAATTGATTTGACAAGGAAATAGAAAAGGCACTGTGTATTATACAATTCTAAAAGTCATTTTCCGCTGCCACACTTGAGGAATTTTTGCTGAGCAAAGAAGTGTGAATTCGCTAATTAATCTCATGTGGAATTCAAGGTGAAAGCAATATAAACAAATGCCTCCCTTCCATGACGACGAATCACAAATGACGTCACAGTGGCCTAGAAACAGCCGCATTCATTCATTGATGAAATGGTAATAAAAGATAAAACGTATCTAAGACAAGCTAAAAAAATGTAACATTTCACTTTCTTTTCATTTAAATTTCATTAATAAATAAAAACGAAAATATTTCCTACAATGCTGCTGGTTTTCGTTTTGAGATTATGAAAAGATTTAAATCAGATATAAAGTTATAATCATCATTTAAAAGGAAAACTTAATTAACTTAACAACAAATATATTCTATATTGCATGAGTTGCATATAATCGATTTAAGAAGTATTTTTATTTTTTGTTATGGAAAAAAAATTAATTTTTTTGTAAAAAATATTATATGTTTGAGGAAAATATTTAATTATTTAAAAACCAATTTAAAGTTTTATTTTGGTATTTTACTTAATTATAGAAGTCTGTTAATAACGAAAAAATATAATCAAGAAAACAGCATTGTATGGAGCTAGAATTAATTAATAGCAAAAAAAGTTTCTGCCTTATTTACTTGTAACATTATTTTTTTTCTAAACTATTTGTTTTAACAAAAGTGCTGATTTAGTCAAATTCATTTTCTTTATTATTGATTTTCTATTACTATTAGAATTTTTATTTCTATCCCAATTGGGCAAAAATAAGATTAAATCTCTACTTGGAATCAAACTTCGAAGGGAAATAACATGGTTCTTTTCAATATTATTAACCTATTAACTGTGTTTTCACAGAATTCATGGATTAAAAAAGAAAAAAAAAAAGAAGTACCAAATGACGGAATAACATTTTTGTATTTCGTTCGCTTTTATTTAATTTAGAGGTTTTTTTGATCAGCAAGAGTAATTAGAAATAAAGAAACATAAAAAAAGAGTTGGAAGAACTTTTCGACTCATGAAGTCAATGATCATTTCTGTCTGTTTTTGTATAACTGTCAATTTTTTATTCCATCGCACTGTTGGAAGAAATAGACTTAGACAAACTTGTAAATTCGGAGGAAAAAACTCCGGAGATGTCTCTTAATGGCGGAGTTTTTTTTATAGTGAATATTGGATAGAAGAGAAAAGTCGAAACTCTATCTTAAATAGAGAACAACGTTCATTAATTAATTTAAAAAAAATCTATATCCTCCCTCTAAACAAACTTACAAATTGGGGAAATTCATATTTAAGCGAGACTGTGCCCATTAAGAATAAATTCCGAAATTTGTGAAAGATTTTTTTTTTCACAATTTTGATAAACTTGAAGAACGTGCTGTCTAAACTGTAGAGGTTTTAGATATTCTAGTTACTTTCCCTTTGATATTAACAATAAGGAGAAGAAGAATATTAATATTTGTTTTTGTTAATAATTCCAAATTACATTTTACCTTTGGTCTGACTTCTATGTTTGAGTATATAAATCATAATTATCATGTAATAGGATCAAAGGAAGAGATCTATTACCATGGCCTAACTTTTCCTTAAATTTTCATTTAAAATTACAAAAAATTAAGTCATCAAAAAGTAAAATAAAAATATTTCATTAAACATCAAATTTCACTTCTGGGATTCTCTATAGAGAAGTTTAAGACATACTACACAGAAAAAAAAATCCTTTTCTTCAATTAAAATCAGATTTTTATCTTAAGTCTCAAGAATGTTCGAAGTGACTGTTATCACATGTGGACACTGTCTAACATTATAGAAGAGTGTTGTTAGTACAATACAATAGATGTATCAGACAAATACTTTGCATCACGAATAAAGATGTATGAATCGATTTTCAAAAGTCGAACAATTTTACTTTTCTTAGATAAAATTTATTTCAAAAAGCTAATTACTGTCGCAATGAAAAGTGTGAAATGCAAACTTCATTTGCTAGTTTATTATAATAAATCTTAAATTTTCCTACATTAAAAAAAAAATGTTTTTTACAACTTTTGAATGCTTGAAACAAATGTGAATAAAATTTTATGAAAATTCTAACAGTATTAAAAATGAGCAATGCAAGAAGATGAAATGTGAATAATAGTTTCCTAAAAAATGAGAAAGAACAGCTTCTTTTTATTTCGAGTGCACTGGTGGTCAGTAGCCTGTTCACAACCGATCCAAAGTGTAGGAGTTACATAATGTTCTACAGACCTATTTTGAAAGCTCGTTCGATGCTTATCACACTATGAAAAATAACGACTTCTCTAGATGTGTCTTAAAGGAATGTAAGGATTGGGGTTCAAGTGGATTAAAACTAATTGAGATCATCCCAAAACAACAAAAACCTTTGCTAATTTAAAAAGAAATAGTTTACAGAATTAAAAGAATAAGAATAAAGTTAACTAAGTAAAAATTAAATTTACACAATGAAGAAAAATGAAATTTATTTAATTTGTAATAAGAACTATATTAACTTACTATATCTGAGTCAACGGTTTTATTTAAGAAATATTTCATTGTAACTTTCAGGACCTTCTGCTACTAAATACATTAGCTGAATTAAAGAGATAACTATTTAAAGTTGAATTCAGTACTTTTATTAATTTTAAGTCTTGGTTGATTTTTGGATATAAAGTAAATAAAAATTGTATTAATTAACTTATCAAGGACGTTCTTAAACGATAACATTTTTGATCAATAGTGACATTCAATGAGATAAAGCTTGCTTGTATAGTATAGTATAAACATAGAAGACCCAGTGACATCCTAGAACAGCTGTTTCGCGCTCTTTGGCGATCGTCAGCTAGGAGTAATCACTACTAAACAGTGAGACCTCGCTGTTTACTGGTGTTTATTTCTAGCTGACGATCGTCAAAGTGCGTGAAGCAGCTGTTCTAGGATGTCACTTAGTTAACATTCACCCTTCTATGTTTTTTAATATTTATATGCGCTTTTTTATTCTTTTAATGCGCTAAAAAAATTCATTGAAGCCTGGGGCGGAATGCCAGCACGTGAATTTTCTCACCTACATTTTTTTGGTGAGTTTTTTTTTATTATTGTTTGTTTAAGCTTTGGAGGCTCCAAAGTGATTCCAATGATTACAGTATAGTTTAGTATAATACAACATGTATCGCAGATACAAGAACTTCCTTCGAATTAATTCTCTAGTTTCTTTATTTTCGAGTAATTGAAAGTGATTCATCTTCAGTCTCAAAGGATGTCAATTGAAGAAGCTTAAATAGTAAAATCATTTTACATTAACCGAAATATACTTTAATATCCGGGAAGAAAAACAACAGCATTAGAAATGGTCAACGTCGGTAACGCTTCTGCCAGAATATTTTGACCCATCACTAAAACAACGTGAAAATTACAGAGAATCAATGACTAGAAACAATTAAGTGCAACAAAAACTATGAAAGAAAAAGGAGCCATGTTAATTGCAGGCTGTTGGATCGAATTTGAACGATGAAAATTCCCACCTTGTTCGAATGTGTGTGAAATTCCATAGACCAAGATGAGCTAAGGAAGTAGCGAAGGGTGGTTTAAGGAAGTTTCAAGTGAAGAGGTCGTTTCCTTTGATCAGAAAACCATGACAAATGTTAACTCAAGCATTAGCAGCAACAGTTCAACAGCCAAACAATGGACTCACTACCAAGATTTTAAGGCTTTTTTGACTGGCCAAGTTTTCTCATATTCTAATGGTCATGAATGAAGGATTTTACAAAGGAAATACTGCTTTTTTTATTTTTGGCCTCAGGATTACATACTTTTTTATTCCATTATCAGACATTAAGAAGTAACGATGGTCAAGTCTTTGCTCAACATCATTTCGCTTCGTCAGTAGTTTAGATTCCTATTGCTTTTAGTTTGACTGTTTTGGGTTGTTGGTTTTTTATCCAGTTTTTTTTTTCCTAAGACTACAGGAAAATTAATTATTAGGCTCAAATTTTATTTCTAAAAAAAAAATGGAAACTGTCCTTAATGATGTATCTCTAGACTTGTTTCGGACATTGAAGCTTAGGTATCACAACAACACGCTAACATTGGTAAGCTAGGATCTGTTTAAAATGAAGAAATGATAGAAATTTAGCCTTGTGGGATGTTTCACACATAAAATATCTTTTGCACGTCAAAATAAAAAGAAAACATGTAACCGTAGGTTTTTAAAATGCGTTTTTTTTTTTGGTTTTTTTTTTTTTTTGGCATTTTTATAAGGAATTAAAATATGAATTTTTTTTTTTTAATTCCATAATGAAATTTTAAAGTTCTTTTCCACCAATATAAGACAGGGAATTTTAGAACATTTGAAATTAAAAGACAGGGATTTGTCATTGTGATGTCATTTTAGTAACTCGTAGTGGTTGTCCATCACTTTCTTCTTATAATCTTTTGCGTAATTAATTAATGTCAATAATGTTATAATGGAAAAATTTAAATTTTTTTACTGGTTTTCAATTAGTTGAGATCTTATGCTCTCTTTCAAATGCAAAATTTTATTCTATCAAATGTCTCAGAAAAGACAGGGAAACTGAATAAAATAAAACGAATACCAAAGTCAATAGCCTGAAAGTAATATTTTTATTTTAAAAATAACAGAAATAACAATAAATGCAGAGTAACGTGTTCGTAAAATACTTCTATTTGTAATCGTCCATATATTAAAAAAATAAAAAGAACTGAATTAATAATAATAATAACATCAAAAACATGCAAAGGAGGAACTTTTAAAAAAAACTGTACGTTTTTACAGATGCATTTCACTGATGAATGAAAACAAGAGAAGAAAAAAAAAAGTGATGTTATTTTTAAAATCTCGTTTGTTTTTGTTTTTTTACTCAAAGTAATTATAATTTTAAATAACTGAAACTCACCCCGAATAGAACCGTATCAATAAAGAGTATTCACTCAATCCATTCAATATGATTTATTAACCTAACAATAAATTGTCAGTTACGTGAACGCTTAAATAATGAATGAATCCTTTATTTCGAAAGCTTCTAAATCATCCAATATATTGATTAGCGATTAACTTATACACATTCATAAAATAAGTCAAAACAAAAAATCCTGATTTCGTGGTTATTTACTTTTCGCAAAATTACTTGGTTTCATATCTGAAATATTTTTCATTCTCTGGGAACTGAGTTCCATTTAACTAACAATTCTAAACTAAATGTAGTTAATAAAGCTACACTACATATTTTAAAAACCGACAAACTGTAGTTATAAAATCTCAGTAAACTAAACCAATTGAAGTTATAAAAATATTAATAAAAAGGATTCACTTTGAGCAATGTTACTTTTTTAAAAATGAGATATAAATATAAATTTAAAAACACAAAAAATAGTTTAATTAAAATCTAATGTTTTTGAGCTAAGGAGTTTAAGCAGAAGGTGAAGCAGAAACCTGGCATTCGTTGGTACGGACACAAACGCTCGTAATAATCTCGAACTCATGTTAAAAGAGTGGTAATTTCTTTTTCTCTTTGGTTGTTAGCGATGGCCTTGCTGTAAATTGGCTTTTTTCAACTGCAATTTAAACCGTAATTACTTTACAGCAGAATTCTCCAAACTCGAAAAGCGAAGATGACATTGAAAAACTTTAAACAGGTAGTTTCTTCTAAATTTGTGTCAGAAATTGCAGGGATTTCTTTGAAGAGGTTTTGTTGTAGAATTGCATCGATGAGAGAAAGTTGATGGAGGTTAACGGTGTGAGTCACAAAATGGAATGTCAAGGACTTCACTCCACTCAAGTTCATTGGTTTGTTTGGGTTTTTTTAATTCATATTGGACAGATATTTCTCTGTTTTAAATGTTTTTTTCTTGCAAATTATTCTTCGCTTAAATTGAATCGTAGGAAATCCTTATTTTTAAGCTAAAGAAACTTCGAGTTTGTTCTTAATAAAATAATTTCTAAACTTCCTGAGTGGATGGAAAAATACTAGCACAGGCTAAAGAGCATTCTTCCCCAATGTTGAAATTTGTTGACAGAAATCCTTATTCTTATTAAGTAATTGTACTGATGCTTTAAAAGGTTTTAAAGAAGCAATTAATTCGTCTTTTCCACACAGCGAATCTCTGTTAGACAATTAGAAGAGATTAGTTCCAATATTTCATCATCATTAAAAATCAGCCAAGGTTTTCGCCGTTTTCATGATATTTCAAATAAATTAGATGAGGGCCTTTCTCGGTATTAAAGTGGATCCACATATTCAATTCTCTTCCATTTATCCTCTCTATTGTAAATGACCTGCCTCTAAAGCTCTTCTTCAGTATTTTTTCTTCGTCTAATGATAAAGAATTTTTTTCAAATTTCAATGTACTTACAAATGGAGAACTCTGTAAGTCATGTCTTTCTTGTTGTGATTGTCTCTAATGTAATCTAGATAACAAACACTAAGAATTCTGACCTGTAAGATTCCCAGCCTTTAACTATACAATGGCAATATTTGGTCCATCTTCAACCACCGGAATAGAAACTGTGATCTATATATTTTATAATATTTCCAATTGACAGTAGTGTTAGCCTAACAGTGCTTGTTTTTATAATTTAAGTTCGTTTGGAGACTATTCAACCCTTCTAATGAATTTCTAATATTTGATATTAGTTGTATGTTTATTATTTAACGATGTTTGAAAGTAGAACGTTTGTTATCAAAAAGAAGTTTCGTATTTAAATTTGCGCCAGTTTATAGTGGAAATACATTCCCTGATAACTAAACAAACTTCACTTATTTTCCTTTCTCTTTAACTCTATGTAATTTAAATTCATTAATATTTAATTATTTACACAGATGTATATTTAATTTTTAACTTCAGATTATATACATTTATTATACTGTAGACCTGCAGTAACTGAATTTCTCTATTTTTGCTGGGGCTAAATTTACATCAGTGGAATTAATACGTAAAGTTCTTGAAGACGGAGATAAATCCTACATCCTCAGATTAGCATTTGTGAGGATGTTTTTTACTAGACTACATAATAACTATCTGTCGTAGCTTCTTCAGTTTTTATTTTTGTTATAAACCGAGGTTGTTTTCATAAATGGGATATTTAATTTCTCACATGAAATCAATGATGCAATGAAAAATCTCATTGCTTTGAGCTGATTCTGTTTGACTTTGATTAACCTTGCTTCCTTCTACCTGCGGCTGAAAACAGCACCTGTGGCTCCAGTCAAATTATCTGTTGGACGACTATTCATTAAGTGCAGTTATTACAATTAAACGTGAAAGTATTAGACAATTTCACTTATTGCAAAAAAAAACTGAATAAAAGTGAAGTCACTTTAAAAAAATAGTAAATAAGGATTGGTTGTATCTTTTATTGCAAATAGACTTCTTAAGAAACCGATTTCTTTCTCGAGTTAGTTTTGAATCGTAATAAGTATTAAAGAAAACAAAAATTTAATCTTCAAATGATAGTTACTTTAGATTTTTTTAGTGTTTTTCTGTGAATAAAATCTCTTTTTCCACCAAATTCCACTACATTGAGATTTATTTGTGGCATTTCAGTGATGAACACTCCTGGAGCAGAATCTACTGATAAGTCTTTGCAGTCTCACTAAAGAATTCAAATCTAAACAGATACTGCTTCATTTGATAAACACTGACAATCAAGAAATTGCTCTGCGTGGAATGTTCAAAAGATCTGAAATTTCGTTACACTCAATACCTCCAATGAAATAAAAAGAAAGAATGAAACTATTTAATAGAACAAGCGATCTAAATGAAAACAAAGCAAGAATAAATGTTTTCATTAAGATTAACGTGGTTTTTTTGTTACATGGGGCGAAAGATCGCAAAGTCCAAATCTCAAGACCCTGTTAAAACATTTGGCTAATCTCCAATTTAACAAAATTATAATTGGAAGTGAAAAGAAAATCAGAGTTTTCTTGAAAATAGATTAATTAAATTAAAGTGTAATATTTTTAGTAGTAATTAAATAAATTGAAAGCGTGAAGAAAGTAAAAACTAATTAATTTATTTATTTCCGAAAAGCTGGACATCTTAAATCAATGAAGAAAATATTAAGATTAAGAATGAGTCCATTCGACTTCTTCAAGTGAAGGAAATCCACTTTGGAATTCCTCCCATTCAATGAAATGACAGTTATTTCATGAGATCCCAAATTGTCTCCCTATGGAGATATTTCCTTTTTTCTTTTTCCATGTCCTTGTAGGTTTTTGTTTGTTTTCTTGCTAAACAAATGCGGATGGAAAAGATTTGGAACTGGTTCTGTCGAGACGTTACCAAAGACGAATCCAGAGTATTTGTTTTCCTGTGTTTGTTTTTCCTTATTATGAACCTGGACTCCTCCTTCTTACGTCATCTTTGATTATCTCATCACAGAGCCTTTGAAAATCAAGGGTATTCATTTAACTAAACAAAAAATAACTTATATATGAATTATATTTTAAAGGAGGTTGTAGGAATAAAGCAGGACACTGTTTGGATGCAAAGAATAAATGAAGCACACGTCAGTGAAACATTACTTACTATTCTGGGGATGAATTTCACTTCCCTAATAATATTAAGAAAACTTTTAAACTTCACAAAAACTTCTTCTAAAATTAACAGCAGCTAATATATAATTTCAGATTCACCTCCAAGACAAACAATGGATTCAAAACTTTCTGCAACTGCTTTCAAGCTGTACAAGACATTCTATTTGACAGAGAACTGTAGAAGTTGGTGGAGAGAAATTCTTCTACATCCATTGCTTGGCCAATGTAAGGAATCAATCTGACGAAATTTATTCTGAGAAAAACCGAAGTCTTCTTGTAAAATTAGAAAGAAAAAATTGGCACAGCGAACTGTAATAAACGGCTCTTTGCAATAAGCTAAACAATGAAATAACAATAAGTAATTTTTCTTCTTTACATTGAAATTCCAATTCCTAAAGTTCGAAACTTCTTCTTTGTTCGTTCTTTGAGAAAAATTGAATTTAGATTTCGTAAAAAGAACCATTCAAGGATTAACGTTTGAACTGTATTTTCTACCATTACATGAAATAATTAAAAAGTTAGTATTTTATTCAATTCTTATAACTTATCTTATTTAACTGGACTTACATTTTTAAAGTTTTGTTACTTATTTTTATTAATTGAATTGCTAATTAAGAAATTATTTTGATAAGTACTGATATTTATCTTAAATGATTGTTTAATAACTACTTAAATACTGAAATGACCAATTTATTTTAATTCTAAGAGAATTATTAAAAACTCAATATATTGTAAGTTAGTTTACATTAATTAATAGTAATTATAAAATTTGAAAATGCTAATATACTTAAAGCTCTTTTGTTTCAATGCTTTAATACTGTTTCAAAATTTCTTATAATTAATATTATTAAAAGGAATATTCAATAATAAGAATTATTGAGGCTTTTTTTTTTGTCTCTCTCATTAATAAATTTACAATTTGATATGTGAACATTATCAAGGTCACCAATAGTCATCAGATAAAAAGACAAATCCGCGTTCGATGAACTGAATATTTTTGAAATTCATCTTCTTGGCGAAAGTAAATTATTAAATATCTTCTACGACACAAGAAACAAATGTTTAAATACCGGTACCACATTTATTGGTATTTTCCAAGCCTCTTTTTTATATTTATTTATTTAGGACGTTTATTTATTTAGACGTTTATTTCTCCTTGAAAATTTGCTGTTTTGAAATAAATATGGTATTAACACTTTTGTTTCTTGTGTCGTAGAAGATGATTAATGATATACATTACAAAAGAAAGGAGTTGAAGAAGAAAAACGTGGGACTTTTTTCTACATGGGACGTTTATGTAGAAAGTAAATTATCTCTGAGAAATAACTCAGACAAACTATAAAAATGCAGGGGTGTGGGGTGGGGGTGGGGGTTTATTTCCTTAACCACTTTCAATGAATCAAGAGATGAGACAATTAATAATTATAACTCAAACAAAGAAACAACATTTTACATTGCAATGAAAACACACTGGAATTACATTTTATATAAATATATAAACCATCTATATATTTTATACCAATTAAGAAACATGAAAGTAAGATTCGAAGACCAGTACAGATATAAATCAAATATATATTTTAAATACCAATATACGTGAAAAATTAATTGTAAATAAGAAAAAACTCGTAATATAATCGCTTAACACCATTGACATAATCAAAGGTTTTGACATTACAGATAAAATAAAAAAAAATATTTTAAAAAATTCACAAAAATTGCAACACGAAGAATTGTTTTTGAAATAATTAAAAGCTAACAAGAGTTTTTGTAATAATAAACAATGAACTTAGTCAGAAGAAATCTAGAAATTAGGGTGTGGATCATAAAAGATCATTGTTCCATAAACTACTTCAATACACTTTTTAAAAGCAGTTACTTCAAATACAGATGCCTATATGTGTATACACAAATTAAATACTGATTGTACTGCAGACAGTTAAGTAACAAAATCATAAAACATACTAAACTGCAGACAATAATCAAGAAATTAATAAATAATAATAAACAAAAAAAACTTTAAATATAGTGCCAAAATGTATTTGTACAATCAGGAATGCTTCCACAAAAAAACCATCCCGATTTCACAACTGTATAGTAATGAAATAAATTAAATACTGAGCTTAATCAATAAATGATATTTTTATTGGGCAAAAGAAGTGTGCAAACATCTTCTACAAGAAACTAGAAGATGTTTTCACTGTATTAATTACGTATTATCAAACAAAACAAAGATTTAAAAAAAAAAAAAATAATCATTCTGTGATAAACTCTGCCACTAAATCTGGGAAAATATATCAAACCATCTTAAATCAACAATCTTTACAATAAAATACTAAAACATTTCTTAACAAACAAATATTGGAAAAATCCGAAACAAAATGTATTTTTAATATCTAGTTAAACAAAAAAACGTATTAGAAAAGAATGCTTATTGTCTTTATTATCTTTGAGTTAATATTTTCCTTTTCAATTTTTTACTCGATTTGTTAGCCTAGAAATTATTGCAACAAAAAAAAATAAATCGTAAATGTGAGTGTTTTACCGAAAGCTTTTATTAAGATATAATTAATTTCTCTTTTTAATTTAGATTAAGTTAAAATGAAAACTTTGTTTTAAAAGGCATGTTGGAGAGTCCATTTGTTGATGATTCTGTTTAGCCAATCCGTTCTTTAGTTTAATGGCATCACTTGGTTGAATAACCTTCATTTTTCAAGCGAGAAAAAGAAAAGACGCATTTTATGATCCACAAATTATCGTTTGGCCACGAAATGCATTTCTGAACGAAAGGATGAATTCTTGAATAAATCGGAATGGAAAACATTTGTTCAAAGTATTATGAGAAAATAAATGAAAAAAAAAGTCAAAATTAATTTTAATGTTTTCTAAAAACATAAAAAGAAGATTTTTTAAAAAATAGAGTTTTATCAGATATTAACTATTATTTTATTTGATAAAATGTTAGGAAAGTTTTGAAAGATCTCTTTAAGTTTTCTTTTCTCTGTTTAAATATTCAGAAGAATTGACTGTGTTTATGTTTGAGAAAGAATGTTATTTGCTTATTTTAGAGAAAGGGCAGTTTTCTTTTGAATTGAGAATTACAGGGTGCAGATTTTCTCTTCCTACCCATACCTTCACAAAAACAGATATATTCAGGTATGTAAGTGTAGTTTGCTACTAGAATTACGTCTTGCGTAGTTAGTATATACAGTACAATGCAATTAACATATATAAATGAAACAGTCATTGTGTAAGCCATTAATTACAAGCACTAAAGACTCGTAATCGATTGTCAAAAAATGAAAATATCAGGAAAAATAAAATAAAACAAAAAAAAAATGCTCAGCTTCGCCATGATATATATATATATACTAGCAAAAATACCCGTGCTTCGCTCGGGTTACAAAAAGAGTTCTGATGTGGATGATCACTTGAAACTTTTCCACTTGATAAAAAACCCAATGGTAGTTACAAATTAATCTTATAATCCTTTTTTTGTAACTCGATAAGACATAAATGAAATTAATATCGAGATCGGAGAACTTCCCACCCCTTCCTGCCCTTCTCCACACCCCCATCACTGCAAACCTTCTCCAGTTGGTAAAAAAGCACATGATGATTACAAAATAATGTTATATTCTGTTTTGTAACCTGAATGTAATGTATAGAGTTTGTATCCCCCCCTCCCTTATTTACACCCCTTAGGATGCAAATATCGAAAATTCGTCAATACGTATGTTTTAGATTTTGACATCATGAGAATTTTCAACTAAATCGGTTTCGGAGATACGCGTACCCTGCAAGAAAATTTGTCCCCCTGTTTACACCCTTAATCCGGATCCGGGTTTTCGTGATCTTAAATTAACAACATAATTTTAATTAAAAAAAAATAAGAAGAATATTATTTATTTAACAATAATAATAAAAATGAAAAGAAAATTCATTGAAGCGGTTTCGGAGAATCGCATACCTTAAAGAAAGTTTGCCCCCTCCCCCTCCCGTTTACACCCTTTAGGACCCGACAATCAAACATTTGTTAAATACATGTTTTCGGTATTGATAAAGAACATGCATGTGAAATTTCGTGTTACCAACAAAAGCGGTTTCAGAGGTATGTGTACCCTTCAAGAAAGCTTGCCCCCCTCCCCTATTTACACCCCTTAATTCGGATCCGAGTTTTTTTTGTTCTTAAATTAAGAACATTTAATTACAAAAAATAGAAAAAAACAGTAATGAAAATTTAGTATCATATATAAAGAAGTAAAGAAAAAAAAAAAGAAACACACAACAAAAAAAGAAAATGTTTCTACAAGATGATTTGAACCAAGAACCCATAGCATTCAACCGCTGCTCCACAGCAACATCTCTACTATGAACACAGAATTGAGGTAATAAGCTATACTTGAAAATTATACAAAAGTGTGAAGGAATTAAATTAAGATGAGGGGAAGATGTGTCCATGTTTCAATTGTAGCCTGTTATTTCCGCAGGGTCCTAAAGAGTAATTCTGCAAAGTTTGGTTCAGATCGGTCAAAGGGCCTAGGAATATACAGCAAACAAACAAACAGACATCCTCCTTTATATATATGTATATAATGGGCTTCAAGTATATACATACTAAATAGGCATGGGTCCTGGAATCTCAGATATGAGTATGTAATGCTGCAATCTATTTAGAAACAGTAATTTGAAATGAGCCCAAGAAATAAGAACAGAGTAGCTCTTAATACTTAATACTTTATAATGGTTGATATACAATGAGGAAATTTCCACTTTTCAATCCCCATCTTGAATTTATTTACTTTTTTGCTGTATTGTCTTACCTGAATTAATTCAAGAAAATATATCTATATATTTATGTGGGAATACTTTTCCTCCATTAAAATTCCTTCCATTCTAATAACATCTTTGAGAACTTCCTTGTGTAGGGAAATGGTTATTAAAGCAATGACCAAATGCAATGTTTTGTTTGACTATTATTTCCTCGGTCTATTTTAATTGAAAGCTTTCCAAGTAAAAGCTTAGAAATATTTACTTAGGATCCAATGAAATCCTGAGCTCTGCTATTAACCTTTCACACGAATGGATCTTTGAGAAACTGTTCTGCAGAGTTTCTTCTCTTTAAAATTCAAAACCTTCCTTAAACTTACGAGAAGTTTTATATTCTTGAATGAATTTCTTTTACGATGCAGCTACGTAATAAATACAATTTCCTTTTTACATAAAATAAGACAATAAAGAAGTTAATTTTTCATTTTGTTGTCAATCTTTGTCTTTCGCTATAACCAAATAGGATTGAATTATTTTTTTTTTTTATTTTATCAGAATTAAAAAAAATAATAATAAATAAATGAAAAGAAAAGAAAGATGACCTTCGATCATTTTAAGGAAGTGGATATTTATAATTAGTGAAAAATTTAAAAATTCTTCGTACAAATAAATAAATATGTATAGCATAATTATTTTGAATCGTTTAACTTTAGCTACAACAAAGATCTATTTCTTAGATTACTGCTAAATTTATGAGACGTAACTTCCTGAATCAACTATGCGAGGTTGAACTTAATTTTCAAAAATATACATTACAAATTTCATCAAAAAAAACTTCATTAGTTGGATACCAAGAGAAGCAATTAAAAGAGAAGCAATAAAATGGATTAAATTAAACGTTGCCAATGATTCCCTCCACCTACCAATGTTGTATTTAATAACAGTAAGATGTATCTAAAATTATATCTTACAAACTTTGTAACGTGTGCATTATTAATTAAAATAAACATAAGGAGAACACACACATTTAAATTACTAAAATAATACATAATAAAGCAAGGACTGTTTCGTCAAGTTCCTGTGGCGGGAAGTAAATGTTTAGAAATTATATTTTATATTTTTTTTTTCTTTTTAATGAATTGATTTTGTCATGATACTGAGATACGGAACTTGACGCAATGAATATCTAAATCCGTCAAACTGAAAAATAAATTATATGTTATGACGATGTGAAGATAATTAACACTTATTCGTAGATTGTCAGCGAAATTAGAAGGATTAAATCCTATAAAAGTTGCTATAAATCTCGCCATTTTAGATAATAAAAATGGTAAATCAACATTGCTATGGTTAATTTCTAAGTCGAGAGTTCATTAAATAAACAAGAAACGAAATGAGTTCATTGTTGGTCTATTACTACAAAACGGAATTGTTTCTATAACTGTAGTGAGTGAACGGTGCTGGTGGTTTCATTCTCAAATATGCATGTGATTGCCATTTTTGCAATTAATTTTCGTGTCGCATTTCTTTGTTTTTTTAAATAAAAAATTGTTTTGATGAGAAATATTCACGAATTGAAATGAATTGAATAATCAAACTGAATAATAATTGAATAATTGTTGAAGTGAATCACTGAGGAAAAAGTCAGCAAAGTTCAATTCCAAAAGATTGGATTTTACTTCAAAGAAATTGATTCACGCAGTTGTCGTTTTTGTTTCCCAATAAGTCTTGAGAGTTTTTGTTTTGTTTTTTTTGAAATATTTGTTTACTCGAGCTTTAAAAAGTTGGCAGCGTAGATAAAAATGGAAGATACATTTGATAAGAAGATTTGTCATTCCTCTTCTGAATGTATTGGGGCTTTTTTTTGTTTATTTTTAAGAAACTTCACAAAGAAGTAGAGTCCTCTTTAATTCTTCACTTTTCCCATAGTTTCTAATGAATCAACAAAGAATTTCTTTATTTACATCAGTGGTTCTCATTTTATTTTATTTTAATTAACATTTTTGCTTTATATCAACAAATAACTGAAAAAGCTGCAATGTTAATTAAAATATTTTTTTTCTGTATGAAAAAAACAGGATTTTTCGTTGTATTAAAATTACAATGTTTAGAATCATAGTATAATTGCAATAGTTGTAGTTATAAACTTGATAGAAGTCCACTGTCGAAGTGTGCAACGACCTTTTATGACAGTCATGGAAGAAACAATGATTTGGATTCATTTAGCACCAAAAACCATTGTCTATTGAAGTTACGAAAATAAAAAATCTAACAAGCTTAGACAGGTTTCGTTGAACTTGTTATAAAAATTGTCATTTAACAAAAGCAAAGAAATAAAAGATGTAGAAATACATTTAATTATCTCGCAATAAACATGCTACAGAAGTAAAAAAACTCGATGAAATCAGAACAATGAACAATGAAAATGTTTCTTTTATATTTCACCTTTGGGTATTTAAACTCCTTAATTAATTACAATTTAGTTATTTCTTGATAAATCTTTAAGTTGATTTGAAAGCTCATCCTTAAAGACATTTAAATTGCACTTCATTTCAATCAAAGAGGGACTGGCCACAAGAATGATCGATCAAAGCCCAGTGGCCCGGTTAGCACTTTGTACTGTACTCTGTTATTCTAGATTTGATGAGAGGTTGTACCTGAGCTAGTTGTAAAAGAAAACTCTTAGCCTGACCCTTATTTCGACTTTTCTTTTAGAAACGTCTTCCATTCCAAAATCCTGCTCATCCTTACCGAATACGATTACAACGAGATCTCGGTTATTGCGAATAATAGACATAAATGACGATTTTATTAGAACTTTTAAACGGTTAAAGTGAAAAATTTACTTGAAAGCCTAAAAGGTTTCAACCATTATGAGTAACAGTAAGGTAGAATCGATAACAAAGATCTGAACTGGTCTTATTTTGTCTTTTTCCTTTTTTCATTGTTGCGATGACATTGATTTCGAAATTCAATATCATCTCAAACAAAAAAAGAACAAGAAAAACAAGGCTCCGGTCACTAAATTTCATCTTGAAATATCTTTTAAAGAGAAACAAAATTCTTTAAAAAAAATAAATACGAAAAGCAATCGATAAAGACTTTTTTTTGGAATTATATATATAGTGGATAAATACATTGAATAAATTGTTAATTGTAAAATCTTAGCTTGTTTTCTTGTCATTGTTCTTTTTATTATTCCTTTTTCTTAAGAAATTATACTGTCAGTGTTTATGTGTATGATGAAAAACTAGTTATAAACTAAGAATAAAAAAAAGATATAACGATTAAAGATTGGAATGAACCCTTATCATTGGCCCGTTAAGTTTTTATAACCGAGGTCATTATATTCCTAAAAAGAAAAATATTTCAACTTGATATTGTACAGTTTTGAAGTTAAACAGGAAAATAA